>CAUYRH010053955.1:0-40638 GCA_963574655.1 Perodicticus potto | reverse complement strand
TACATTAGTGCAATCAAGGGGTACAATGTGCTGGTTTCACATACAATCTGAAATATTTTCATCAAACTGTTTAACATAGCCTTCATGGCATTTTCCTAGTTGTTGTATGAAGACATTTGTATTCTGCATTTAGTAAGTTTCGCCTGTACCCTTCTAAGATGCACTATAGGTGTGGTATTTCCATTTCTTAATGTTCACCTTGTTAGCTACCCATATCAATGTATGCATATGGTTATGTATATTTACATTCACCAAAAATGATTAATTATCATCTCCCTTGGCTTAAAGTAAATTTTAAAACGGGTCTTACAAACTATAAAAACCTATGGTAAAGCAACATAAGAATTCCAACCATACTGTTGAACAAATAAGTTCATATTCAGACTCAACTAGCATCATATTTCTAGGTCAACCCTAGCTGTGTATCAGATGCTCCTTCAAAGAAGTACAAATGCTCAACTCCAACTCCAGATTCAGTAGATCGAAGTATTCGCATTTTTGGTAGGCTTAGTGTGACGGGCCGCCACAGCTATGAACTATTATGCTGAAAACTTTATAGGGAAGACCAAATCCTGAAAACCTAGCTAATCATTATATCCAAATAGTGAGCCCATTCCTGGTTGCCCTCCGGAAAAATAAACAAATAAATAAGCAAGACCCAAGTTCTAAGGGTAGAAGATGGTGTTCAAAGTAAAAGACAAAGTCAGAAACTCATTATAACCATTTATTTTAGTAACAGCATTTTTTTTCTTTTACTGTCATGAGCTCATCTAGATAAAGGACTAGGAAGTAAAAGCAAATGCAATTATATTTTGCCAGAGGAAAGAGCTCTGAATACTTTTTTATTATATTGCCGAAGATTAGGACTAGAATATAAATCTGAGAAAGTCGTGTCAAAGGCCTTCCTCATTAACAGAAATGGAAACAGGCATTTATATGCCACCAATAAATCAATTAGAGGAGGAAAGGAGCTTGAAATGGCCCTCGTCGTAGTTATTAACTTCGGGGATTGCAGCAGTTGGGAGCTGCTGAACCTGGCATTTTCTTCTCCTTCACCGGGAGCAAAGCAGAGGCGAGTAAAGCATGAGAAAGATCCCATCATCGTGTTTAACACTATCTGCTTCAGTGTTTGCTAAAGTGGAGCAAAAGCAAAGGGGAGCCAGACCTTTCTAAACACACGGCTCGGCTTTTGTGGATTTAAACTGTGACAGTGTGAATCAGGGTGTGAGCGGTGTGTTTCTATGTGTCTGGGTTTGCATAACTCTCGACACTGGGAATTATTTTAATCTCCATGATTATTCCCTGTGTAACCATGTCCTCAAATGGGAGGATCCCGCTGAGATGTAGCGCACGGAAGGTTTCCCAGTGAAGTCTGGGTGAGCTGGACCTGCTCCATCCGCCTTCTGGCCCATTCATCACCAAGTCCTGTCAACTTCTCTTCAGTTTCCTAATTTCAGAAAATCTTAATTTGGTGTTGAACAGTAGCACCTGGAGTAAGTAGGATTACTGGCAATTAGAATATATCCTAGTCTAGGAATTTAAAACTTAAAAGAAAACAAAAGGATTCAATATCCTGCCCTCCCAGAAAATACTTTCTTTGGGGGCAGCCACTTCACTGGCCTCACCCTGGAGTTCTTCAGCTATAATTTAAGAATATAATGTCTCCATAATTTCCTCACAAGGTTATAGGGAAGAACATTTTATAATCTTTAGAAAGTGATGCAAATGTAAGACTATTAGCTTAAGATTCTACCTCTAAAACTTCTTATCATGTATAATACAAAATGTATATTTATTATAGATGGTGTTGTATAAAAGGTACGTGCTGCCGGAATTAACTCCATGATGTGATACTTAAATGTGGACTTAGTCTCACTGTGCTAAAATACAATTCTCCTTCCTTCTAACGCTCTGTGCTCCACACTTGGATTTGTTCTTTGCTTCTTGCTGTTTCCCAAACGCTTTTACTCTGGCATTTCATCCCTGCCCGTACGTGTAGCATAAAGGCAAAGAATTGCAGCCCTTCCTGTTCAGTTGTTCAGGCTTCCTTTAATGACTGTTCTGGAAGAAGGGTGACCTGGTTGACTCACCTCCTACTCAGCCCAATTCACTGTTATGAGGGCAGAGATTATTTCCTAATATGGGAGAGCAAAAGCTGGGGTCCTCTCCTCTGTTACTCTCCACATGCCCTGGAAGTCACCAAGTCCTATCAAATGTGTCTGCTCAATGTCTCTCAAATCAGTGCCCCCTATTTTTTTCTTTTGAGACAGAGTCTCACTCTATGCCCTGGGTAGAGTGCCCTGGTGCCATAGCTTACAGCAACCTGAAACTCTTGGGCTCAAGCAATCCTCTTGCCTCAGTTTTTCTATTTTTGGTAGAGACAGGGTCTCGTTTTGCTCAAGCCAGTCTTGAACTTCTGAGCTCAAGCAATCCACCTGTCTCAGCCTGCCAGGGTGCTAGGTTGCAGATGTGAGCAGCTTCATGGAGCCAAACCAATCCTTATTGCAAGACATCATTGTCTTATTCCTGAATCACAGAAATATCCAACGAACTGGTCTCTTCCCTTAATTATGTGCTGCCTTCCTGCCCACCCAATCTTTCCACTTAGTCTAGCCTGAACTTAAACCTCTATTCATCAGTTCTCTACTTGAACCCTGGAGGGCTCTCAGTCTCCTACAGGAGAGCCCTGTGTGGTCTAGATGTGACAAGAACAGCTTTCTAGTTTTGAGGCCCCTCAACCTTTCCACTGGCTCCACTCACATTTGCACCCAGCAATACTGAGTGATTCCCATTTTCCAAATGCACCATATGCTTCTTGTTTTTATTTTTCTATAGGTAAAAAAGGCATAAAATTTTACTGAATGTGTTTATTAAATGTATTTAACACAGGAGTCTTCAGAATGAAGATCCAGTCTTCCATAAGCTTCTGGGGTGCAGAAATTTGTATGCCGTCTTGAGGTTACAGAAACAATGCAGGCTCAGAGCATGGTTAAAAATGAGTTTTAGTGGCAAGTCAAGTTAAATTGTACCTGTTTTAAAGCTGGGTACTTTTTTCGTGATTCTGTCTAACGGTAATTGCCTTCCCTCCACTCTTTTTCATCTATAAAATTCCTATTCATTCTTTAAAAGTCTATATAAGAATCACCCTTTCTTTCATGGCTCTTTCAGATCATCTCAGTAATAAACTACTACATCTAATAGTATGTACTTTCATTGTGATACATATTACACCAAATTACAATTATTTATTAGAAAAATTTGTTTCCCCTTTTAAGGTTGTGAACTTCCTTTGGGCAAAGTTGATACCTTATTAATCTTTGGGGCTTCAAAAACTACCAGTGTGGCTGACAGGTGATAGCTAATTTTATAAATATTTCTTATGTAAAATGAATGGATGGATTCTTTTAAATGAAAGCAACACGTGTTCTGTACAATTTGCAGTGTTGAGCCCTAGTAAAAGGACTCATTACTTGTTTATTGCTTATAGTTCTTTTCACTCTTTTGATGTTTATGTAATCTTGTAAATTCTTTTTATGTATTTATTTATTTATTTATTTATTTGCAGTTTGGGGCCGGGGCCGGGTTTGAATCTGCCACCTCCGGTATATAGAGCCGGCACCCTACTCCTTTGAGCCACAGGCGCTGCCCTAATGTTGTAAATTCTAAGGTTGTAAACATCTTATCCACATGAAGGAGTGGCAGAAACTGACCACTTTAGGCCTGTCCCTGAGCCACACGCCTTGTGACGTACATTAGTGTGATCACAGGTGGGTGATTTTCCCCTTCACCTCCTCAGATGACTTTGGGCACCTGCTATACTGAAATTTCTGTTATTTCTGAAGCAGAACTTCCCTCTGTAAAAGAACACGGTACTTTCCCTACTGAAGGTTGTGCTCTTCTCTCTTCCAAAGGCAATGAGAATGTAGTCAGCATTGTACGTCTCAGATTCCATCCATGAGGGTTAAATTAGAAACCAAGGAGCCCACAGCTGTGCTGCCTGCCCATGTGATTCTCAGGCTTACTTTGTTCAAGAATCCCTTTATTGAATCCACGTAAGCTGTGAACTAGCATACCCCATTTTTAATATAATAACTATAATCAATGGTTAATAAGTGAGTATTCTCAATTTTATCTAACTATGCCACTTTCCAGGAAACACTAGAGGTAAAATGAGAAATGTGCTATTTTTCTTTTAAATTTATAATTATATTCTGTGACTTGTATTATTTCACACCACCGAGTTTTACCTTCTTTTCCTCATAAGGTACACAGTCTACTTAGAGGTGAGAATTAGTACCTATTGTGATGGTTCTTTTATGAGTTAATTAACCAAAACAATGATGAATAGACTAAAAGTTGTCGTCAATGGAGTGCCCATCTTTTTAAGTTGTATTTTATGAGATAATGATTTTGCTTTAAAATACATGGTGCTAGATCAGATAAAGTGATGTAAATTAGTTTTTCTTATTTCAAATAATTAATCTCTGAAACTAGTGCTATTTGAATTTTGCTTTTCTATGAGTCAGATTTTGGAAATATAAATTGAAAATTCAACTCATGGAAAGCAGACTTAGCTTTGGCTTTTCAGTCCTCTTGTTTTCTTCCTTTTTTCCTTCTTCACTTATTAATCCAATAACTTGGGCTTACTATTAATACAATAGATTGGATTTTGCTAGGCACTGGGAAGAATCTAAAATTTGTGAAGTTGCTGCCCTCAAAAACCTTGCAGAGAGACAAACAAAAGTCAACTAGGAAAAGAGTTGCCACAACAATGCGAAATGAATGGACCAAGCAGCAGGCACCCTGGGCTCAGGTGCAAGTCTTTACCTCACTGACATTTTTAATCAGAGCTCTCCAGCCTGCCGGCCTCTGTGATTTATTTTTAATGGTCCTTTTCATCGCGTTCCAGATTCAGGAACACATCACTGGTTCCATCCCCTTCATACCTTATTACCTCATCTCTACTTCTGAGCCCTTAAAATAAGATGTGGAAGCTATATCCAGATTATGTTGTGGATGTCAAGTTATTATCTACCAACTTCCTCTGGAGTAAAGGAGAAGGGGTTATATGAATCAGAAAAGGAGCATTTTTCTCTGCATCTGTTTATCAGCTACATCTGCATATTTAAAACCTGATAAAGAGAGGTTTGACCATATTTGACCATGTTGAGAAGTGGTTGTTACCCAGTTGAGGAAATTACATTAACAATGCTCCTTCCCTCCACATGTTATTCAAGCCAGGCCCTGGTGGTATTATCTAACCCATCGTGAATGTGTGCAAACTCTTTTCTTGACTCCATAAACCAAGGCTGTTCCATGTGCTTCTCTCCCTTCCTGGCAATGGGCAAATAATCCTTCACTCATAGAAGCAACTAGTGAGGCAACTTGACATCGTTTTCACCACTAATTTTGTCTTTTGCCCTCAGCTGAGTCCTTTTGTGCACAGCCTGTGACCTTCTGAGCAGTCACCTGCTAGTAGTTCTGTTCAATGTATCCCCCGAGAATTGGCCTCTCGCGTGTTCACAGCTCCCTTTTCACTGCTATGGCTTTCATATGTAATCATATCTTAATTGCCTTTATGCCCTTGAATTTCTATTGCTGTGGTGTAAGCACCTTGAGGACAGGCACTGTGACTTGATCACAACTGTACACTCAGAGCACAGTGCAGTTTCTGGAGTATGAAAGGCATTCAGTAAAGTCTTATTTTGTTCTTATTTATTTATTGTTAATTGGGAAATAACAATTGTGTGTATTTATGGGGTACAGTGTGATGTTTTGATCTATGTATACATCATAGAAATATTCACTCAAGCTAATTGACATACCCATCACCTCACCACCTTATTTTTTGTGATGAGAACGTTGTTTGTTGAGTGGATGCTCAGAATTGAGAGAAAGCCATTGCACACTGTGGCAGTTCAGAGGAAAGGCACCAGGTCTAGGCAATCATAGAGAGTTGGGGGAAGTTTCAGCAGAAGATCCACCTGGAGAGACTGGAACCGAACCGCTAAGACCTAAACAGTGACTCCAAGTTAACAAGTTAACTCGACGTTGAGAGAGGGCAATCCCATTTTTTAAAAAGGCACGGACAAAGACAGGTTTGAGCAAGAGCAGGGCCCATCAAAAGACAGGCAAAAAACTCAGGCAGCTATGCCTGTGTTACTATGCCTGAGAATCAAAAACAAAAGTGAATTGGTGTATGTATGGGGGCACCATTATACATGCACATGTGTATGTGGGAGAGGAAGCTTTAGGGATTTCTTAAATTGCAGATTAGTATGAAGGTACAAATAATTAGGTTACAATATTTGCATTCGTTAGGTAAGGTTCCTGTCGAAATTGTGCCCCTCACCTAGGAGGTGAGCCATATACCCTTACATTGTGCCCATTAGCTAAGATCACATCAGTCCCTCTCCCCCCAGTTAGAATTACATTGAGTTTTTCTCTTGTGTGGGTGCATATTTACTCATCTGCTGGCTTCGTATTAATACTGTGAATTCATTGGATACCTGCTTTTCCATTCTTGTGATACTTTACTAAAGAGAATGTTCTCCAACTCTTATCTAGGTTAATACAAAAGATGTGAAGTCTCCATCTTTTTATGGCTGAATAGTATTCCATGGTTTGTGTGTCTCTGTATATATAGAGTTTATTAATATATATGCATATATACCACAGTTTATTAATCCATCCATGAGTTGATAAACTCTTGGGTTGATTCCAAATCTTGGCAATTGTAAATTGAGCTGTGATAAACAATCTAGTTCAAATGTCCTTATGTTAAAATGATTTTTTTTGAGAGAAGAAACTTTAGCTTTTAGAAGTTTAATTACATGTAATTAAAAATCTAATCCATCAACCTCAAAAACTCTTGATATTTGGTCCAAATGTTGACTAAACAACATTTCCGTTAACTTTCTCGGTAATGTCTTTTTTCCTCAAGCTAAATTTCAGCTTTTCATATCTTTTTAAATTTTCATTTAAAACAATCTTAACTGGCTCGGCATCCATAGCTCAGTGTGTTAGGGCGGCAGCCACCTACACCAGGGATGGTGGGTTCGTACCCGGCCCAGGCCTGCTAAACAACAATGACAACTACAACAACAACAAAAACAACAAAAATAGCCAGGCTTTGTGGCGAGTGCCTGTAGTCCCTGCTACTTGGGAGGCTGAGGCAAGAGAATCACTTAAGCCCAAGAGTTTGAGGTTGCTGTGAGCTGTGACATCACAGCACTCTACTAACAGTGACAAAGTGAGACTCTGTCTCAAAAATAAAAAATAAATAAATAAATAAAACAGTCTTAACTGTTGGCATTGTGATAGTATTTTTAAAAATAGTTCCACTGCAGACAATAGTATGGTTAAAGAAAGAAATATAAACCTACTACCTTGCATGAAATTATTATGTATAAGAAAGCTGTTAGAAGTTCTAAACACTCCACTTAATGAATATTTAAGAAATTACTTGTTTCTAAATTGAGGTTTTTGGTTGTACACGGGAAAATTGTCAACAGAATGAGGTAAAAGGCAGACTGGTCTTAGAGTCCAGATGTATACACCTTTAATTCACCAAGATGATGAAACTTGGGTCTTATCATATATTGAATGGGATTTGTGATAATCTGCTCTATCATCTTCATAGGTATTCCCAAAATTGCAACAGAAACTAGATGTGAAATCAATCACCTACCAGATGGTAGATGGTTGTATATAGCTATAGCACAAGGTCATTTGCTATTGTAGTTATTTTTATGTTAGAACATAAAAATTTTATACCCCTCCAACAACTATAGTAACGTTATATGTAGAAAAATATGTATAGCAATTTAGATTACTAAGAGCAAAGCTGTGTTTTTAAAATGTACAGTTTTAAATAGGTTTTCTCTATGTGCACAAATACAGAAAGTGCGATTACATAGAAATGGCTGCTTTCCTCATTAGCATGAAGATGACATATATTGTAACCATTTTGTCTCACAGAATGATTGAAGATAGTGGGAAAAGAGGAAATACCATGGCAGAAAGAAGACAGCTGTTTGCAGAGATGAGTAAGTATGTGACTCTTAAAGAACGTCCCATAGGCTCCATTCATTATTCGTGGAAAGGCTAGAAATAACCACTTTATCTTTCTGACATTTATACTTTGCTTTAAAATCGTAACCTTCTTGCATAAAGTGTATGTTTGGCCGCTTTTGTCTCCTACTGAGCAAAAGTTAAATTAGTCAATGATATGTCATAATTTGCTCCTAGACTGTGTATTTTATGTCAAAGAAAAAGTTTATGGACTTATATATGTATATTCACACACACACACACACACACGAGATACTTGATAAACACTATAGTGTTAACATTAATACAGTCCACTGAACTTTAAAGTCTTTCTGAATCCCCCTGTACTATGACAGTGGCTGACATATTGTAAACACTGAGTAATATTTGTGAAATGAAACACTGACTGTCTTCCTTGCAAAATAACATATGTTCCGATGGAAATGAGTTAGGCATGATTACTAGACTAAACTGTAAGTGTTCTTTTGAACCTCATCTGTCCTACAAACCAGTTTTTTTTTAATATGAAGGAAGAGAAAAAATAAAAGGGCTTTCGGGGTGACTTGCTACACAGGGAAACCAAACTAAGATAATATTGACTGACTCCAGGTTGATGTGCAAGCATGGTTGCTGTCTAAGTAATTGGTTAGGTAGTTTCTCCCTTGTAGCCCACTTTTCTTATTCATAAAGAAGAACTTGACATTGGGGAGAAAACACACATCTCAAATTAAATTTTATAAAGACAAAAGTACAATTCTCTTATTGTCTTTTTATCTCTCCTTCCTACATAAGGAATAAGGATGAGGGGTGAGTTGTAAGCCTTTTTCCCCAAGACGGCAGTCGGCAAAATTAGATTTCTACTACAGAGTGGAAGTGATTGGCAAGAATGAGGGTAAGAGCAGATAAAGGAAAGTCCCAGATAAGAAGATTCATATTTTCCTTTATCATTTCCCAGTAATCTAGGGGCACCAACACTGTATTAGAACTAACGAAAAAGAAAGAAAATTAAAATTGATGTGGAGAATCTCAATTGTACTCTTTGCTTTTTCCATTTTTAGAAATGTGCCTAGCAAGTTTGTGAGTTTCAGCCAAGATCTTCCAATTTCATAGGCCATGTTGGGTACCGTGTCTTCACTTGCAGCATGGTCAATCGCCTGGAATTCAAACTCGGTCTTTTTTTTTGTAGATACGAATCTAACAGATCAAGGAACCTAGTGACGGCCTACCATCTAAACTGAAAATTCAGAGCAATGGCACACATCCTCCCACGACACAGTTTCTTTGGCTGAACAGCATATCATTGGCCAACATCTTCTCAAACATAAAAAATATATAAAAAATATAACATTTACTATAAAAAAGTAATATAATTTGGGAAATTTTTTGAACTTATCATTGTAACACTGAAGATTATATCAGCCAGCATACTGTAAGAATTAGAAAAGTGTGAATGATTTTGTAAATACTTGGCTGAGTTAAAGTATCTTATTGTTTTCTGCACCTGATGCAGTGCTTGGCACAGACAAATACATATGTTGCAAATGTCTATTAAATTAAAATTGCCCAACTCAAAGAAAGCTTGATGTAATTTTTATAGCCACAGAAAACAGCTCAAAATGTTTCTTCAAGTGAGAGAAATTTAGGAAAGCCAGGCATTGATTTCCCAAATCACAACTTTCTTTTCATAGAAACTTTATGGTGATGTCATGTGGTCTTATTAAATAGTTTTATGAGGGCTCCTGATTAGTTACCCAAAATAGATAAGTAAGACAAAAAAAAATAGGGACCCCTCTTAGTTGGGTGTGTCAGATCAGATGTTGACAAAAACAGCTGAAAGTGTCTGCCTTCAATAGTCTATTAGTTTGAGCAATATGTTTAGATCTGCACTAAGGAGGATTCTGAAGGCTGAAACCATTGGCTGGTTTGAGAGGAAGTGATTCTGATGGGTAGATTGTTATACATACAAGAAAGCTAAGCTCATTGAGAAGTGTTAAGTGATTGCAAAGTATCTGGGTATCCCAACTCTATCAGCAAGACTGAAAAGAAAGAAAAGGAAGCTATTACCAGGGGAGACTTGAAAAGTTAACTTTTTCCGGGAATCTGTGGTATCTACAGGTTGTCCCAAAAGTGGCCCCTAAAGTCAAGCTATGTAAGGAAAATGAGAAATTGTACTTAAATGTACCTGTATTTACAAAATAGTCATTACAAAATATTTACTGGTGAGAAATTGTCCCACGTGATTAGGCCATCCATTTGCTAATCATTGCAATTAAAGAGTTAGGCTTCTGCCCTCCCAGAAAGACTGGCTGGTTGGGTGATAAATCACACAATCATTGCATTTCTAAGTGCTAGCTCCCTGGTTCTTGTAAAAAAATATTCCTGGGTTGTAAAACTAGCAAGTGATTTAGAGATTTACATCTCAACAGAGGCAGAGAGAGAAAGTTTTCTAAGTTTTCTTCTATGGAAAGTTTTCTAAAGTAAGTGCTCTGAGCAAAGGGAGACCGGACACCTGCAGAGCCAAGGAGAAGCCTGTCAAAAGTTAGGCAAGTTGAAGGGGAATGTTAAAGCCCTCTTAGCCTTTCAAAGGCCAAAGAGCAAGGAGCGATTGATAAGAACAATTGATAAGAAAGTTTGGCAAATTCAAGTGTTTGCAGCACTTGTGTGTTAAACATTCGCTCTGAGCTCATTACCACAGCAGCAGAAGTAAGAGGAAACAGGAAGAAATGAATTTAAAGAAGCATGCACTTGCAGATCAGCAGGAAAAGACTAACCTTCCATAAAAAACTGGGCGGCAGCCTACTTTGATTTAAGAAATTCTGGGCAACTTGTCTTTACCCAAAAATTCTCTTTGCTATAATGTTCTATCAGTTTATTTAGTACCTTGTATTAAAACTGAAAAACTCTAGTTAAATGTAAATGTCGGCCTCAACGTTGGCCTTTTCAGCTGTCAGATAAGTTTATTGGCTCAAGTAAGTCTATCAGACTGAAAGCAGAATAAATGGTGTGTTCTTGGAATTACGCTCCTTGTCTTCGGTTGTTCTGCAGTCCGAGGACATTTACTCTGCCGTATATGATAGTGAACACGTCCTTGCCTCTCACTACCATCAACTCCCTTTTAGGGAAAGTTGCTGGACATGTCCCTTCAAATCCACTCATCTTAGATGTTGAGTCAATGTTTGTTTAAAAGCACACTTTTGGATGTGTGTAAAAATGGCACAGGGTGGGCAGGTTTTAATGGAAGGGAAGTGATTGGAAATACTCTTTGAGAACATGAAAGACTGCATGACAAAATAAGAAAAGGCCTTTGGGAGAAAATAAGAGTGATGCCACTGGCCTCTGAGCAGAAGAGAGAGAGACCCGACATGGACGGATGGTAAATGGAGCTATTCAGCAAACACTGCTGAATTGTTTGTGGTGCTTCTTGAAAGTTTTGGCTATGATTGGAATGGAACAATTTGGATGGAGCCTAGAGCTTGCTTTTAAAGTGTCCATTATAAGTCTTAAGAACACTGATTTCAAAAATTCAGAAAAATGACACAAGTGAGCCCACCCCCACGGGCTATGGTGGATACAGTGAATGCTCACTTGCTTCTTCTTTCCTCCTGCTCCTCGTTCTGTTTCACATGTTACTGTCATTGACTGCCATCCTAGAAACTCTTAGGCAACACCCTAGCCTGGGCTCCTGTTTTTTTTCTGGCCACTCTACTATTGTTTTTCTATTTTTAATACCCTCTAGACACTGAAGTCAGATTTACAAAAGTTTTGGTTTTGACCAGTTTTTTCCATATCCAATTTTCCTTACCCCCAAAGCTTTACCTTTATGTCTATGGCTCCCAAGTGTTCAAGGAGCCCCAGAGAACACTTCCTGGAGTCTCATGAGCCAGTTTTTTGTGAATAGTTAGCACATAAACTCTACATCTCTTCCACCCTTGCCCCCTTGTTGTCAAGTCTTCTAGAGATGAAGTGGATGGAGGGGGCTCATTATTAGTTCCACCAATAGTACCCATTTCAAGGAAGCCAATATCCTTGCCGAGGTCACCGCCTGCCAATCTTCCCAAAGCCACAGAGTCTCTGAACAGACCAGACAGCTGTGTGGAGGAAGAAGTGTGAAGCAAGTTCCTGTTCCCAATCTGCCTCATTTTGTCACCTAGAGTGTAGAACAGCCCTACTGTGTACACAGTCTTCCCTTGGAAAAATATTGTCAATCTTTGTGCAAACACAGTTACATTTTATAGGTCTATTGGTGAGCCATGGAATGTAGTATGGCTCTAGCCAAGAGCTCCATATCCATATACCCAATTGCTCACTAGATATCTCCACTTGAACATCCCACAAGCAACTCAAACTCGTTAGCCCAAAACTGAAATCTGTCCTCACCCTTCTACAAACCTGTTCTTCCCTGTTTGTACCTTAGCTCAGCAAAGGACATTCCATCCCATTCAGGTGCCAAAGTAGAAATCATTCTTGACCCCTAAACTCCTTAAACTCCCTCTCAACCTCCCTCTCTCTCGCTTTCTCTCTCTCTCTCCCCCTCCCTCCCTCTCTCTCTCTCACTCACACACACACACAATCATCAAGCATGGGAAAGAGTCCAGACAGAGAATTCATGGGCTTCATTTTTATTCTTAAACCTTTGATGTGTGAATTTTTTTATATGCCTGAGTCATTTAAGAATCTAAATGTCTATACTGAAGGTTTTAGAATAAGCTATCAAGACATGGAAGGCACAAAACATACAAGAGCTGTGTGAAAACCTTTAGACTGTAATAATATAAAGGAAAAAGTTAGGTAAGACTGGTTGGTTGAATTTATTAATGAATAGATGGGGGAAAATTGGAAGGAATTGAGGGAGGGAGGAAATGATGGAAAGACAGAGAGAGAAAGGAGGCAGACAGCGTCTTTAAAAGAAGGGCTAAAGAAAGAAAAAACAAGATTTACTGCTGATAACAGAATGAAAAGTCAGAATTTCTCAACTACATCTTTGCTTTCATATTTATTACTTTCTTCAAACTATGACATGAGTATAAGAGAGTTCAGGGGGTGGCACAAGAGTACTAAGTTGCCTTAAATGAACTAGCATTACATCTTTTGTGATGAAAAGTTTCAAATATATCCAGAAGTAGGAAAAATAGTATTTATCTCTGTCATTAATTATATACGCCACCCCCACTGACATGAAGCAAATCTAAGAAATTGTTCGTTAGCTAAATTTTCAAGAATTTAGAAAATTCAAGAATTTAAGGAATTTTCAAAATTTTAAAGAATTATATCCCAGTGACATAATTTTTAAAAAACAACCACCACCACCATTATCTATTGTATTGAAAAATAATAAAGAGGACATTACAAGAAAAATGTATTGAGAGAATTCTGTACTCATTCCTTTTTATTAAAAATAAAAATTATGTATTCTTTGGGGGCTAGGATACGAACTTGGTGTAGGTTTTGTGATAGGATGGATTTTTCTCCAGATTATGGACAAAATATATTGGTAATCCTAGACACATCAACATGTTAAAAATAAGGATTGCTTTAGCGACTTTATTTTCTTATTCATTTATTTAAATTCCATCTTTTTAATAAAGAGATTAACCCAGCTAATTTCACTTTTTTTTTTTTTTTTGCAATTTTTGGCCGGGGCCGGGTTTGAACCCACCACCTCCGGTACATGGGGCCAGCACCCTACTCCTTTGAGCCACAGGCGCCGCCTGCTAATTTTACTTTCTAGTAAGATTATCAGACAGGTAGATCAGGAAAATACTGTCAGATAAAAATTAACCTTAATTTCAACAAGATACTGACAAAGGCTCCTAGACTGTGCATGTTTTGGAGAAATGTGGGCTGGGTCACCATCCAGTGAGTAACTGATGGTAGTCTCATGACCATGCCTAGAGGAACAACTGAAGGGTCAGTGAACGGGAGGAAGGCCGAGGGTAGTATAACAAAAAGCCTTATTCAGTGTCTTAGTTTTAATCAGAGATGGAGACATACAAGACAGGCAACTAATTTCCAAATTAGGCTTTGGGTTTATAAAACTCCAAGAAAAACTTTACACACATGTAAAGCAGCATTAAGTTCATGGTTTGTTGGGACAGAGAAAAAGAAAAAGAAATTTATTGTAAACAGGTAGATAAAGGAGCAAAAAGCACACCCAGAAAACACAGCTCAGCTTGCGGTGCCTTTTTGGCTGGATCCTGCAGTTAACACGGCATGCAAGCCAGTTTCCATATCTGAAAAGCGAAATTGTATTGCTCACCACATCCCTTTTAATATTCAGGGCTTAAATTATCAGCCAGGAAGAACTTACACAAATAGGAAACCTTTATAGACCTACAAGCCCCTTCCCTGTTCTAGAATAAAACACAGGGTCAGTGATGTCCCACAGAGGCAGGACGGGAGAGAGCAGCCAGCGTACTCCTGGGCCGCAGCATCGTCCTACACCCCTCTTCACTACATCTGGTAGAGGAGCACCTTTGCCAAATTGCCCCCCAGGAACTCTATCGGAGGGAGGTGCAGAGCTGTCAGGGTTACTGTTCTCAGAGGATAGGGTCTTGCAGGAACTAAAAAACTTAACTGTGTGGTACATCACAATCCTTTTATATCTGGAGCTTAACTCATTATTCTTGAAGGATTGGCACAAAGCATCTCTCCCCCAAATGTTTCTTTTAAGGGATTATTTACGGATACGGAGACTCTCCTGGTGGTTGAGCCAAACTCAGCGTCAATAAAGGTACATCCTCATCCAGGGGGAAAGGAGGATTTAGCATTCGTTATTTCTGATCAGCTCCGTGTCTCTGGTTATCTGGCATCCTAGAGAGGTCATTTCCCATGCAAGCCTCACAGATGTATACATGCCGTGAAATTGGGAAAGATTTTTGAAATGAGATTCCGGTGATAACATGAATTTTAAAAGATGTCAGAAAGGTTCAAAGCATAAGCTAAAAAAATTACAAGAAACTTACCAGATAAATATCCTGAGCCCCCATATACATAAGCACTTAAACAGAAAATAGAAATAGAAGATAGAAAAGATCTAACTTACATAGAAACACATAAGATTTTTTTAGATTAGTTTTTTAATGAACTGCAAACTTAATAAGAACCAGAAGAATGATCCATCTATTAAAAACAGATGCATTAGTTAAATATCTTAATCAAAGCTGCTAATAATTGGCTTCTATATATTCTATACAAATAGTCAATAACCTACGGCACTCAGGTTAATTTGGGACATGTATTGACGAAGTATTAGCCAGCTATAGAACAGAGTGGCTAGAATGTTTAAGGGTCTCAAAACCGTGTTTGATGATAATGAAAATAATAACAGCAGTTCCTGTGTATTGAAGCCCTATCGGTGCCAGACTTCAAGGTAGACTCTCTACCCAACATGGCTGTGAAGTTGAACATCTTTTACCTAAGAAAGTCAAGGAGAGGCTACCTTCTCAGCTAAACTTTAATGTCTGTGATAAAAGGGACTTTGGTACATAATTTTCAGATGATAATGAAGATGCTAATAATGATAATGGTAGCTGCTTCCTAATATTTGAGAGTGAATTATCTAGTGGTAGGGAGAAAAGATTATGTGGCTCCAGAGGGGAAACTAGATCAAACAGGCTGACGTTACGGGGAGGCAAATTAAAGCTCAAATATATTAAAGAAATTTGTAGCACATATTGTTTTTCAGAAATAGTACAGGAAGGTTTTTAAGGAGCTCATTTATTAAATAATCATTACTGTATTCAGTGCAGAAGTCAAGACTTTATATGTGATTCTCATTTTATACATGAGGATGTTGAGATGCCACATAAAATGTTGTTTAAGTTCACACAACTAGGAAGTGACAGAATTAAAGTTGGCTGTCTGCAATGTCCATTCATTTTCACTAACTGTAAACTTGCCTGTCACTGGAAATCCTACATGGTCATTGGCTACGCGTTGTCTCTTGAGAACATTTCTAAGGGAAGTCCTGCGTTGGCTGAGGGTAGATCCCACCTCTCTGATCCTGCACATGTAATAAACTTTCTTAAGAATGGATGTTTAATAATCTACTTCATAAAACCACAAAGTATTAGAACTATTGATAACATTTTAAGTGATGCTAAAGGGATCCGTTTGAATTGAGGGAGTGTTAAGTGCTCTCAGGGAGGGATATTTGCTAATTCATCCAGAGTTTCATTGGGAAAGCTTGTCATTGGCTCCTAATATAATTGCTTTCCAGGCAGGTTCATTTATTTGCTACTCCATTTTATTCTGAAGCTTTCACGTAGCACATTTTACTGGTGTACCACTGGTAAAGAGAAAGTTCAATCCTTGTCACGATATAGTTGTGCCTTTATATCTGTTATGAAGCCCCGTATGAGCTTGAAGAAAGGCAAATACACAGCAGCAGAGAAAAGCAGGCATTTGTTGGAAGTCTGCTAAAATCTAGACCCAGTCTAGAGATGAGCTCAATCAAAGAACAGGAGAAATACTAGGAACTCAGGTGTTCGTTTAACAAGCAGCCCGTCTGTGGAGGATTGTGAGGTGCCCGGCCAAGCCCAGCAGAGATTCTGTGGTGGAGCAGTGGGAAATATTGCTGGGAGGAAAGCTGGAAGAGCCTGCAGAGGGGCTTGGACTGTGAGCAGGGCTCTCCGACATCGTGCTGTGGGCATCAGGAGTGATGCTGCCTTCCTCAGTGGAAGGGTGGAATAAAGAGCAATTCCAGAATATAGGAACGTGTTCCCTCTGTGTTGGGGAGAACCAGAAGCCACAGTATAAAAAAGAATAGAGAGAGGTGGTTTTTAGAAAGGATTCCTCTCCTCTGAGACTGACGGGAAGGATCGCAGGAGAGAGATTGGCACTAATAACGAATACACAGCACTCACTGTGCCAGCGTTCCGCATGTGTTAGGTATGTTCAGTCATTCATTTTACAATGATCCTATGAAATAAGTTCTGTTATCCTCATCAACCCTATCTTCCAGATGAGGTTTCTAAAAGCAATTGACCTAAAGTCACAAGCAGAAGATGTCCAGCTTTCAGCGTGTGCCACCTAACAGCTGTGTTTTGATAAAATAATCATCCGATGATAGTGTCTGATGCAGTTAGTGAACTCGAGTTCACAGCTTGAGCAAATTGTTCTCAGCTGTGGCAGTCACAACAAGGATGAGACTGTGTTCCTTGGTCTGGGAATGGGCTGGCCACCCTGATCTCCAGTGGACCCCAGGAATATGGGACAGACCTTTTCAAGTCTTAAAGTTGTATTTATATTCTAGTGAAAATAAGAAACAAAAACTAGGTGCATGGATTATGTCAGCAGTGGGTTTATTTGTATTTCCACACACATGGCATACCATATGTGTGCTTTTTCCCCCCACTAGGGGCTCAGGATCTGGATCGCATCCGACTCTCCACCTACAGAACAGCATGCAAGCTGAGGTTTGTTCAGAAGAAATGCAACTGTAAGTATCCCATTGTTTGGGTTCATTACCATTGTGAATCCCATAGCTTATTTACATTTAGTACTCAGTTTATTAAAACTATGTTTTCTTACAAATTGATAAAAATAAGTTTACATATAAAAGGAACATTGTGATACACCAATGGTAGAGAGATTGCTGGCAGGCAATCCTCAAATCTGAATTATACTGAACTACGAAGGTATTGAAATGGATGAGCCTCTGGTTGTATGTATTTGCATTATAATTCTGACCTTGGGGTGGTTTAAATCTAGAGGAGTCTTTTTATTCCTCTCTCTGACCTTGGTCATTTACAATACCAAGTACCATCAAAATGGTTTCCAAGAAATTTATACAGTATCAAACATTAAATCCTCCTTATTTTGTATTTTCTTTACAAGTATAGAAAAACATTTTCAAGCTTCTGAAAGATATGTTAAGTTTTTTCTTAAATGACAAATGCTTTGTGTGAGTACTAATTACATTTGCCTACATCAGACAAGACAAAAAATAAGGCAATATTTAAAGAAACAAAGGAACTTGCTTCTGCTTTTTTCCAAATTTTAAATCTAAGCAGCTGGATCGCTAGTTACAGTGAGGATTTTACATTTCTTGATGGGTTGATGCTTTCATCATATTACCACATCCATTTTGTCTTGGAAAAAAAATGTTACTGCACAATTCATGTGTAAGAACTTACTCTTTTTGTTTTGGAAAACTGCTAGAAAAATTAATAATCATTTTCCTTTTCTAATTCATTTTGGATGAATTTTTAAAAATAAAAGCCATGATACTCTCCTAAGTTCCTACACAGAGTTCTTGAATAACTGGCATGGGAATCAGACAGAAACCTGAAACTGGGTAACTTATGAAGAAAAGGAGTTAATTTCTCACAGTTATGGAGACTGAGAAGTGCAAGGTTGAGGAGTTCACGTGGTGAGGGTCTCCTTGCTGGTGGGGACTCTGCAAGGTTCCAGGGCAGCACCGGGCATCACCTGGTGAGAGGTCCCAGTCCTGCTCCCAGGATAGCTCATCAATCCATTAATTCATGAATGTGCTAATCCATTCATGAGGGCTCTGCCCCTAAAGGCTCCACCTCTCAACACTGCCACATTGGGGATCAAATTTCAACATGGGTTTTGGAGGAAACAGAAATTCAAACCACAGCATTGGGGCCAGGAGAGAAGGCTCACACCTGTAATCCTAGAACTCAAGGAGGCTAAGGCAGGTGGATTATTTGAGCTCAGGAGTTGGAGACCAGCCAGAGCAAGAATGAGAACTAATCTCTACTAAAAATAGGAAAATGTAGCTGGGTGTTGTGGTGGCTGCCTGCAGTCCCAGCTACTTGAGAGGCTGAGGCAGGAGGATCCTTGAGCCCAAGAGTTTGAGATTGCTGTGAGCTGTGACGCCACCGTACTCTACCCAGGGTGACTGAGTGAGATACTGTCTCAAGAACAAAAAAAGAAAACGCACAACATTGGTAAAACATCGATTATGTGTTTTAACTTCCCCAAGGAAGCGAGACCAATGCAAAAAGAAGAGCAAGGAAAGCACCACAGATGCTGGGAGGACTGTGGGTGTGTCCTGGGTATTGATGAGCCATTAAAATTCCTTTCCAGTGCTGATATTAGGAAACAACATCCTCTTTCCCCTCAATCCCATCACCCATATTAAAACAAAAGGAAAACTCTTCTTACTTTCAGCAACCAAAAGGGCTGGGGTTCTCCCAGGGTCTTGTCATGTATCAGCAGTACAATGACGCACAAAGCTGGAGGGAAGGGCATAGGGTAAGGGTAAGAGTTCTGTCTGTCCCTTTGAAAGCTTTGCCAAGCAGAGCCTTCCTTGGGCTCCTTTCTTTTGAGCTACAGATTTAGAGAGAGAGAGACTACAAAATGGTAAGAAGGAACAAAAAAATAAGCAAGCAAGAAAGAGAAAGACTCAGTACACACCTCGCGTTGTCCCTACTAATCCTCTGAGGATCTTATTTGCTTTATAGTGTACCTTATAAAAGTCACACCTACTAGGATGAGAAAAGACACTATATTTTATATAAACCGAATGCAGTTAAAGTTCAAGGAAGAAAAGCAAACATTTTGAACGCTTTGCTTCTTTTCAAAATTGTTTCCACCTTGATTAGAACATTAAATGCAAGTACTATATGTTTTTGCTGAGTTTTCCTTCCATCCAATAAATATAATAGTTGCGATGCTCAGAAGTGCTTGTAAAATGCTTACACAATTGATCTTGGCTTATCGGAATGAAAGCTGAAGCTTTCCTTTTAAGAAGCTAACCATCCAGAAGCAGTGGTGTTTATATAACACAACCTGATTCAGCATTAAATACAACTCCCTGTATTAAAGAAAGGTAATTTGAGTCTCACCCATACTAAATGATGGTACCTTATGATCGAATTTTACTTTCTTTTTCTTTCTTTTTTTTGGGGGGGGCAGGTAGAGACAGAATCTCACTTTATTGCCCTCGGTAGAGTGCCCTGGCATCACACAACTCACAGCAACCTCCAGCTCTTGGGCTTAGGCGATTCTCTTGCCTCAGCCTCCCGAGTAGCTGGTACTATAGGCACCCGCCACAATGCCTGGCTATTGAGTTTTGCTTTTCAATAAAAGAAACTTCTAAATTTCGGTAATATATTTGTAAAGTACCTTATTACATTCTAGTATGTTTGGGCTGCTATAACAAAAATATCCCAAACTGAGTGGCTTGTAAACAACTTGGATTTCTCATACTTCTGGAAGGTGGAAAGTCCAGCATCAAGGCCCCGGCAGATTCAGTGTCTTCATTTACTTCATAGAAATCAAATAGACCTTAACTCAGAATAGGCTATTCACTTTCAGGCCCAGGCCTTACTTATGTGTCAAATTTAATTTGGCTATTAAGAAAACTAAGTTTACAAACCTACAGGGGGGAAAAACATAAAAACTGGCACTTATAAAATCGTCATCTAGAAAAAATAAATATTGTCTGGATACAGCATGGAGTGTATGGGTTTTTTAGGAGATTTGTTTTTTTTTTTTAATCTAAATTTTGAGATCCTAAATGTTAGTTAATTCCCCACAGCCAGTGCCTACAGTGATTCCAGTTTCCAATATACAACATTGGTTTCTGTTGTATATTGGAAACTGGACATTTATGATCATTTTCTTTGATTATTTAATTGGATGCTGAGAATAACCATTTCCCAGAGGTATAAAAGGATCCAAAACAGGAGGCTGGAAAACCATGGCCGTGGACTGAGTGAGGTCCGGCACCTGTTTAGACCATAACCTAAGAATAGTTTTCACAGATGAAGATTTGTGACCACATTGTGACTAGGAAAGGCTAACTCGTAACCTCGGTTAAGCAAAGGTATACTCCAAGAAAGAATTACAGTCTTCTCATTGGTAAGCCAGAATTTTTTTAAAAACTCTACTCAATTATTATATATTTAATTTCATCAGGAAAAATATCATGGAAATTGTTTTTTCTCTTGTTATACATGTAGTGACATAATATCCTTGATTATTACGTCTCTTAGTCCACAAAAAAAGCAGCGCTGACACAGAGTTGTAAGAAGTCCTCTTCTTTCAGGCAAAGGACTCTGTATTCCTTTGACTTTTCTTCCATAGGATCTATGTTCCAAATCACTTCTTCTCCTTACCATTCATCTTTTACCCTCTCACACCCGCCTTCCCTGCGACATAACTAGCACATTCCTCAACATAATCGAAGAATAAATATTTCTAAAAACTTAGGGATACCAAGTTGATTATTTTATATTCAAGGAGGAATGGAACAAAGTGGAGAATACAAGTAATATTCTAGTTACTCCTGTCTGATCAACCACCTTTTCTTTAGCTTCTAGATTTCTTTGTTAACTTCCCACAAAAATTAATACCCTTTAAGCCATTTTATAAGCATGCATGAAATGGCAATATGTCGGCCCTTATTTTAAACAAATCACTATTTTGTACTGGAACATTATTTCCTTGGTCAGCATTGATATGGCTAATGATCCGGAGACCCTGTAATGTCAGCAGATCTTCTTCCATGAAACGCAACCTGAAGTTCATGAGCAAAAAATGGCAACCTGAGAGATAAATCAGAAATAACTAATCTTTGGTATTTAATGGTAGGAACAAAACCCTAGGAGACAAGGAGATATTCAATCTCACACACACAGCTAATAATTGCGCCATTTTTTCATCCTGTTGGTTACAGCCTAGATTTTTCTGTTCATCACATCAGCTAAAATTATATTTAAAAGAGGAAGAGGAGACAAAGGTCTATAACCATATCTGGGCAATCAGAGTTCCTAAAAATATTCTTTCTCTAGTAAATGAAACATTTTTTCAAAGTACTCTTCATTCAGATGTAATTTAACTTAGAACACATGCTCTTCCCTATGTTGTCTTTAAACTTCTTTCAAGATTTCTCGTGAGCCAAAGAATGCAATTATTTATTTACCCAAATCAGCAGTTCTCAACCTGTGGGTCACGACCCACAGAAACTGTATTAAAGGGCCATGGCTTTAGGAAGGTTGAGAACCACTGACATAAATGTTCCTCTGTCTCTGCAAAATTAATCCAAGTGAGTGCCATGTAACCAGTAGGTCCTGAATTAATATTCTGTGAGTGAACAGATATGTTCCACTAAATTCATTTTTCGCCATCCAGGTGAATGGAAGGACACTAGTCTTATGCAGCACAAGTACCTTTGAAATAGTTTCTAGTAGTCAATACTAATACACCTCTCACTTTGGTTCAGTCCACTATAGCAGTGGGTTCTCCCTCTCTGACTCATTTTACACATAGTCGGGTTTCTAATGTTAGGTAACAGATTACCAGCAAGGTAGCAGCTTAAAACACAACAAACTTACCGTCTCACCAGATTTGTTGGTTTTTTGTTTGGGGGCGTTCCTTGGTAGTTCAGGAATCCAACAGATACGTGGCTAGACTCTCAGCTCAGAATTACAATGGGTTGAAACCAAAGTGCTGGTCGGGTCTGTGATCATCATCTTGGGTACGGTGTCCTCTTCTAAGCGTCCAGGTTGTTGGACAAATTCATCTTCTTGTGGTTGTAGGATTGAGGTTCCATTTTTTTTTTTTTTTTTTGGTTGGTTGGTTGGTTTGTCGAGATAGAATCTCACTATGTTGCCCTCAGCAGAGCGCTGTGGCATCACAGCTCACAACAACCTCAAACTCTTGAGCTTAAGCAATTCTCTTGCCTCAGCCTCCTGAATAGCTGGGACTACAGGCGCCCGCCATGATGCCGGGCTGGTTTTTTTATTGTAGTTGTCGTTGTTTAGCAGGCCCAGGCCGGGTTCAAACCCACCAGCTCCGTTATATGTGGCTGGTGCCCTAGCTGTTGAGCTACAGGCTCCAAGCTGAGGTTCCATTTTCGTTTCGTTGTGGAGGTTGTGTTTTCTTTTGGGCCATCAGCTGGAGACTGAGCCATCTTTACTCCTTCCTTACCTAATGGCCTCTGTACGCTGCTTGGAGCATAGACATTTGCATCTTCTCCCAGCCCAGCTAGCATGTATCTGCCTGATTTTCCCTTCTATGACCAGCTGGAGGAATCTCTTTGCTTTGAATGGACTCATGTATTATTATCAGGCCCATTCAGATGATCTCCATATTTTAAGGTCTACTAATTTGAGGTCATAATTTATTATGCAGAATCCGTTCACAGCAGCACCTGGATTTGTGTTTGAATAACTGGAAGAAAGTACGTGACACCATGGCCAGGAACAAGGGTGGTGGTGGACAGGGGGAGTGGCAGGGAGTTAAGGGTTCTGCCCACCACACTGCGCAAGAACACAGACTTTCTATTTCGCTCTTGGATGTAAAAATACAGCTTAAAGTAAAATAAATAAATAAATAAATAACTCAGGCAAAACAAATAGAACCAAAAAAAGAAATATGTTTAAAAGGGAAAGATTAAAAGACTCTCCCTAGTCAAGGGGTCAGAAGGAAGAACAGGAACATTCATAGTTAGGGAAATATTAAGGATATTAGTAAGGGGCAGATGACTAACCCTTGGCGCACAATTATCTTTGTTTCTACTGTTGCAAATGTTTTTGATACATATTTTCATTCCTGATGTTAAATCATTCTAGATACTTGTTCAGAATGAAGAAAAGTGCATTGTGCTAGAATGCAATGTTTCTAAAAATTCTCTGTGGCAATAGAACATAAGCAAACCCATTAAAGATGCCTGTGTAATATGACAACAGCAGAGCTGCTCCTCTCGGGGCACTCCAGACCGATAACAAAATTGTTTCCCCTTAATCAGAGCAAACTTCTGATAAAGAAAAGTTATGATTTGAAAATGCTGATAATTCTGATACAGATTTAAAGAAAGAGCCTTCTTCCCTGTAATTGTTTTCTTATTTGAGATCTTGAAGATAGAGGGTTTTGTTTTGTTGTTAATATTTTTTGTTTTAGGGAATGCCAAAAGTGTTGTCCACTCAAGCTGCTACTACTGTACAACGTGTGAACTAAGTCAACACCTACCGTCTCGTTTCTAAGCTTCTAGACATGATATAAGATTTCCTTCCCTTTCTTCTGGGTCTGCAGTATACCTGGAATCTGTCAACTAAGTACTTTTGCTTTCACAATTTAGGAAACAAAAAAAACATTATCTTTAAATGCCCCTGTGATATGAGAGTGATTCACACAGAGGAATGCCTTTGAAGCCATCCTAACTGTATCTAACAGGTGCAAAGGCAAGTTTCAGTGACCTTACCCTACTGGCCTGCCAAGCTCTGTCCCTGGGAGACTCCCATTGGCCCAGAGCCAGTCAGCCAAATGACAAAGGGATACCCAGCAGGTGTTCTCCCACAGCCTGGCTCCCAGGATCTCAAGACCGCAGAACACCTTGAGAGAAACAAAAACCAGTTAGGAAGACGGGGATGGGAGATGGGCCCCTCCTGCACAACCACACCTGTGTTTCCACAGGAAGGTCATTCCTGATGTCACTTTGGTTCACTCTTCACTGAGGCTTTGTTAACATTTGTTGTTATTAGCAATCACTCATTGAGTTATTCACTCCATAAAGAAGTACTGAGCATTTACTGCATACTAAGCATTATTCTTAAGGGGGGGTGTGAATAAAAAGTGGAGCATTCAGAAATCTTTCCCCATTTGCATAGTTTTCTTTCAAATAGTTTAAGTAAATGCATATTTATTTTCACAGACCTCTTAGTCAACATTGAAAATTTTATTTTTAACATATTATGCTCACTTATTGGAGATTAGAGAAGAAGAAAGCTAGAAGTTGGTCATAGAAAAGTGGAAGATTTAGTCAAGGAATTCTTTAAAAAGAGGGATTGCTCCTTCAGTGCGTGGTGCCAACATCCATCAGGTTACCCAAGTCATAAATGTAGGGGTCATCTTTGACCTCTTATCCAACGCAAATTGAATCAGTCATGAAGTCTCACCAGTTATACTTTGCACATAGCTCTCAGATCCAGCCCCATCATTCTATGCTGGTTAGAAACACCTGGTCCAAAACAGCTTTACCTTGATTACCATCGAAAATGGCTCCCAAGATCTCCTGACTCCTGGACAATCCTATGTGTAATCCCCAGGACTGTGAATTTAGTGGAATGTCCCCTTGCGATTAGATTAAGTTATTGCATAGCTGACCTTAAAAACGGGAGATCTTATGGACGGGCTTGACCGAATCACATGAACCCTTTAAAAGCAGAGAGCTTTCTCTGGCTGGCAGCAGAAGATGAAGTCAGACAGAGGAAGGACCGATGAACTCAATATACCACTGCTGGCTTGGAGACGGAGGGGCCACATGCTCATTCTCTGGATGTCCAGAGACGCCAGGCTCACGCCCAGCAAGGAAACAGGGAACTCTGTCAACAACCCACAAGGAACTGAATTCTGCTCACAATAAGAATAGCGGGGCAGTAGCTGTGGCTCAAAGGAGTAGGGCACAAGCCCCATATGCCAGAGGTGGCGGGTTCAAACCCAGCCCCGGCCAAAAACTGAGAAAAAAAAAGAATAGCCCATAGCACAGTGGTTACGGCATCAGCCACATATACCTAGGCTGGTGGGTTCGAACCCAGGCTGGGCCAGCTAAACAACAATGACAATTGCAACAACAAAGAAATAGCCAGGCATTGTGGTGGGCACCTATAGTCCTAGGTACTTAGGAGGCTGAGGCAAGAGAATCATTTAAGCCTAAGAGTTTGAAGTTGCTGTGAGCTGTGACACCACAGCACTCGACCACAGGTGGCATAGTGAGACTCTGTCTCAAAAAAGAAGAATAGCCTTGGGAACAGTTTCCTCCCCAGAGCCTTACGAACTCAGTTGAGTGCGAACTCAGTTCATTCACTCAACACTCTGATCTGATCCTTGGGTTCTCATAAGCAGAGAACCCAGTCATACCCTGCTGAACTCCTTCCCTTCAGGACTGGGGGGTAATAAAAAGATATTACTTTAAGCTTCTGAGTCTGTGGGTATTTGTTACACAGCAATAGAGAACTAAGACACCCACCCCACCATACACAGAAAAGCACAGTGCGAGGTGGACCTGAGCTCCAGAGACGTCTGTGAGAGAGAAGAACGCTCTGGATATGAGAGACTGGGACACAGACTTCGGTACGAAATTCAGACGGGACTGAGACCAGTGACCCTGCAGTTTAGGAGGTGGGGGTGGAAACTCTATTTTGCACAGCTGATGAGGTTGGCTGTTGTTTACTGAATGCTTTTCCCATGCCGACCTCCAAGTCCCTTGTCATCCAAAGGCAGGATCTGGACAAGGAGGCAGAAACAAGAACCTGTCAACAGTTCCAAATAACCAGGCCCCCAAAGCATCCTCCTGGCACTGAGGAGCCAGAAAGGAGAATAACCCATTTCGGGGCACGTATTTTCTTCCACAAAGAAAGGGAAATTACAAAGAGACGTTTAAAGCTGAATGAGATCGTGCCGTTCCTCTGCTTCAGACACTGCAGTTTCTCTCCTTTTCCCTCCTGGAAAGCACAGTCCTGAACCTGAACCTGAACCTGGTCCAGTCGGCCCCGCGGGAGCCAGCCTCATGTGTGCTCCGGCCTTTCCCCACTGCCCTGCGGGTCACTCCGTCCCATCGTGTGCGGCCTCCTTACTTCAGGAGCAAGTCGGGCATGTGACAATGCAGGGCCTTAGCCCTGGCCGTCCCCTCCGGCTGGGAACCGTGTGGCTGACCCCTCACTGTCTCACGATCTCGGCTCGTAGTCATCTTCTCTGTGAGGCAGCCCCGATTAATAGTTCCCTCGTCTCCCTCGCCCTGCTGTTCTTGTTTTCCCTAAAGGACTTACTACTTTCTGATAAAATCTATGCTGTGTAAGTGACTTAGTTATTGTGTTGGTTACATCTTCTCCAAGTCAAAGGTAGGCTTCTTTTGTTTTAATATACGTTTTTTAAATATGGAACGCTTCACGAATTTGCGCGTCATCCTCCCGCAGGGGCCATGCTGATCTTCTCTGTATCTCCCCAATTTCAGGATATGTGCGGCTGAAGCGAGCACAAAGGTAGGCTTCTTAAAAGCAAAGATCAGTGTCTGTCCCGACTGATGTATCTGTCCCTTGTACATGAAAGACAATAAGTGTTTAGAAAATACTTACTGAATGAATGAACTCTTTCAGGCCACTGGGGAAGAAGCTCTCCAAATGCAAATGATGTCAGAGACTGGCTGGTTCGATACCTATTAATTTAAAATGAATGAAGCTCCACTGATAGTCTACTTAATGTGTTGTCATTAATGTTGTATTTCAAACGTGAAAATATTTATAAACCTCTACGTTTACCCCTAACTCTCTTGTCCTCCTAGAAGAACTTAAGTTAGTTTCTCAACTTGGAATTTTCTTGCCATAAATATTCTCAGAACCTTAACCCTCCTCCCCAGGTTGGTGAGGGGACTGCAGCAGCTATGAGAACCCACCTGTTGAACTATTCTTTACACGTAGAAGACCATGTGACAACCCCCTCGACAGAAAGCCCTACAGATTTGTGAGGTTTCACAGGGGAGGGGGTCGTGCAACAAATTGAGCTTTCATTTCCCTCAGTTATTTGAAAGGCTTCAAAATCTAACTGAAACTAAGGGCATCATTCTAAAGCTTGACACATAGAAGTTCGTACAGAAGATAGAGGGGTGATTACATTAAACCCTAAAAACATAAAGCAAGCCACTTTGCTATCCAAAAAGCAATAGCTAATATATTCAAATAAAGATTTTTTTTAAAAAATGACAATTGCATTTTTCACTATGTGACATTAATAAAGTGGCAATGACAATCTCCACTTTATTCTTACTTTGGCATACGTGGTTTTATATTTTCTCTCCCTAAATGTGTTTGACTCTGTTTTTAAAAATGTGTTAAAATGTACATAAAATTTACCATTTTAACCATGTTATAAGTACAGTGCAGTGTCATTAAATACATTCACCCTGTGGTTGAATCATCATCACTATCAATTTCCAACATTTTTTTTAAACGATGAGAAATTTTAGTTAGGAAGAACAAAGAGAAAGTTGCAAGCACGTCCAAAGAGTTGGAAGTGGGTCCCTCTCATGAAGGAGCAGAGGTGAGGGGGACTGCACTTTCCAACACTTTTTCATCATCCTGAACAAAAACTCTGTCCCTACGAATTTTTAAATACCCTGAAAATGTCGTCCCAGCCATTTTTCTTTCCAGTGATGGCCACAAAATAGACTGAACTCTGGGGCCAAAGTGCTTGAAAGTCGTGCACATGATTACGTGATGCCCATGGTACTCCCAAAAACATTTCCTAAAAAGGAAATTATTTTTTAAAAACAATCTCATCTCTCCCTGTCTATTGTTGTGAAATAAAAGCTATATTCTAATGGGAAAGTATTTTTAAAGAATAACTCAGCAAATATTTGTATGGATTTTCCTTCATGTGCCAGGTGTTCCATATGGCAGTGAGCAAAACAGAAAAAAACACCTGCCCTCACACAGCTCTCACGCTAGCAAATAACACAGTCACTTCAGATGGAAGGGAGGATGGGCAGGACAGAAGTCAGGACATAGCAGTGTTTTATCTCTGTTTACATCCTCAACAGCTTCTGTCACCCAGCGTGCATTTAATCCATACCCACGTGCAGATGGGTCCATACGGTGTCTACGGAGTAATGACTGTGTAGACATCTTACCGAGTGCCTTGGGGTCAAGGAGATGACTCAGACTTAGAACTTCACCTCTAGGAGCTTGGAAGATGATCACAGGAAACCTGAACGTTTCCATCCTAGAGGTCGCTATTTGATAACTT
Source organism: Perodicticus potto (assembly GCA_963574655.1). Taxonomy (NCBI): domain Eukaryota; kingdom Metazoa; phylum Chordata; class Mammalia; order Primates; family Lorisidae; genus Perodicticus; species Perodicticus potto. Next base: position 11,874 of record CAUYRH010053955.1, on the reverse strand, counting down.
ACCTAATTTCTTCTTGGGCCTAAACCCACTTTTTACTTACTTTCTCTTTTCTATTACTCTGATTCCCTAGGCCCTTTCCAAAATCTTTGCTTGGCATGGTCTGTACAATTTACTTGAGCATCTTCAGAATGTTCAGAAGTAAGCTTGGAATGCCCGCTGAAGGTTTCTGCCTTTCCTCTGCTTTTAAAGTTTCCTCCTTCAAAATAACAGTCCATCCACAGGATAGCTGAGATGTCTGTCAATAAGGTAGTGTTGGTTCTTAACATTGTCATTTGCATTTAGAAGAGAAAAGATTTAACAGAGCACCATTAAGAAGAAAAATGCAGAAGAAGAGATCTTCCCATTAATGTGGGTTATCCTACATAGTAATATTGCTCAGCGTGCAAATTTGGTAATTGAATAACCTCAAATTTGGAAACTAATGAACATGTTCTATTTGTTACAGTGCTTCTGATCTTGAGACTATCAAATAGCAGGTACTCTGTAAAACTTGGTTGTATAAACTGATATCTGGTCTCTCAGTTTCCTGAGCCAACTGCCATTTTCTCAAGGAAAAAAGAAAGTTGCTTATAACTCTGATGGTTTTTTTAAAAGATGTGTATCTATAGTATATTGAAATAAGCTGTCCATAGCTGTTTTTACCCATTGACAGGGTATGGGGCCCCAGGCTGGGGCTTCTGCTTCATCACCTTGTCTGTCAGGGATTATAAAGTTCTGTCTATTCCAGGTGAGGAGAGCAGAGCACAAGAGATATTAAGTGGCTTCCCTTGAATAAACACCAGATAAAATCATGTAATTAGAGAGCCCAACTTCTTTTTTTTGAGACAGAGTCTCACTATGTTGCCCTTGCTAGAGTGCCATGGTACAGCTCACAGCAACCTCAAACTCTTGGGCTTAAGCAATTCTCTTGCCTCAGCCTCCCAAGTAGCTGGGACTACAGGTGCCCGCCACAACGCACGGCTACCTTTTTGTTGTTGTTGTCATTGTTGTTTAGCAGGCCCAGGCTGGGTTCAAACCCTCCAGCCTCAGTGTATGTGGCCAGTTCCCTAACCACTGAGCTACGAGCACCGAGCCAAAGAGCCCAACTTTTACCTTCCCAATATTAGCCAAGTGTCATGCTAAACAAAGTCACATTTGACATTTACAATGTCTGTCAAGCTTGGTCACCAAAAAACACTGGAACAAATTGACACAGCTGTGGGCCACTAGCCTGCTGTGAAACTGACAATAAGGCTCAAGCCCTAAACAGCTTACTTTCTCAAAGAACTAATACACTTTCTTCAATGCAATCAAGTGTGATGGATTTTAGTTTTCAATTTACACACTGCTAAATAAGACAGTGATATTAGATTGCAGAGAAGGATACGTTGAGGAAAATTTATATAACTGAACAGAATCAGAATCTCCTTCAAACATGGTCATAATCATCCTGTTCTCAGTTACTGCTCTGGGAGGCTTCAACCAGGAGGAGACAGTGGCTTGATTGGAATCAGTGCTCAGTGTGTGTGTCCCAGAGAGGAGGCCCCAGGATGAGGCTTGCATGGAGGCATCTCAGTGAGACAGTGCAAGAAAGGAAAGCAGAAGGTACAGGAGTTCTGAACAACTTTGTGACGTGCACCCTGTAACTGTCCCTTCAGGGAATGAAAGGAAGAGGCTCTAATCCCGCTGCTCTGCCCTGCATTGGTCAAGGGTGGTCTACAAGAGTCGCCCCTGTACTTCTGGCTCCACACATGTTGGTGCCAGGTACATCCCAGGGATTCATGTGGAGACGTTAGGGTCTGCGGCCACAGCCCGAGGCCACCTGCTGTCGGTGGAAGGCCCATCAGCCTGGGTAAATTCTGTGTGACACTGGTCACTGGGGCAGGAAATGTAAGGTGCTCAAGATGGGTCTGTAGTATCACCCAATGCATACTTTACTTCCAATATTCAAGGTTCCTCATCACTATTTTCCACTGACTTTTTAAAATTTTATTTTTAATTGACTAATAATAGCAGTGTATGTTGTTGGTTGGGCACCCGTAGCTCAGTGCTTAGGGCGCCAAGCACATATTCCAGGGCTGGTGGGATCGAACCCGGCCCAGGCCTGCTAAACAAAAAAACTTAGCCAGGAGTTATGGTGGGTGCCTGTAGTCTCAGCTACGAGGGAGGCTGAGGCAACAGAATCACTTGAGCCCAAGAGTTTGAGGTTGCTGTGAGCTATGACACCAAGGCACTCTACCGAGGGTAACAAAGTAAGACTCTGTATCAATATAAAAGCAGGGTATGTTCATTGGATGCAATGTGATGTTATGACATCGTTATACATTGCAGAAGTGGTAAAACAAGGTAATTAACATATACATCACCTCACACGCTTATCATTTTTTTGTGGCAGGAACATTTGAAATCTAATCTTCTAGTATTTTTGACATATACGATACATTAGTATTAACTGTAGTCACTGTGATATTTTTAACAAAAGATACACGCCTTTATACTAGGTTGTTTTGTGGATGCTCTCACTCAAGATCCCCGTAAATAACATGTACTGCTCTGCTGATCAGTCACCTGGAGATGTTCATCCCTAACGCTCCCCCCACTCCCAGGCAGTGTTCTGTGCACTGCGGGGTGGGTGCAGAGAAAGTCACGCTTCACAGCCAGTTGCTGCTTGCCCACTCTGTTCAGTGCCCAGTGTGCTTTGCCTTCTCCTGTTTACGTTGGCCAGCAGAGCACATGATGCAGGGTCGGTGAGATCAAAAGCTGTAAAGGAGAAGCTGAAGACAGTCCCTCATGGCTGCCAGCCCTGCACACGCTCTTGCTCGCAGAATGTGGTCTCCGGCATCTAGGACTCTGCCATAGCTCAAGTCACTACGTAAGAAATAAGAAACGCGTTGGAGGAAGCCAGGCTCAGTAAGCTAATGGAGCTTCCTTCTCTAGAATAGTGAGGCAGAAGGAAGTCTCCTAGGAGTTACATGTAGCGCCTGGGATGCAGCAGGAGCTCTACTACCTTCCCCTCGCATTACTGGTGACCCCGTTTGAACCAGTATTGTACAAGGAGCTACAAGGAATACAAAGACCAGCAAGACACAGCCCACATCCTTACAATGCTGCCATGGAGGGTTGTGGTTTAAGCTTACTCCCTATATAGCTAACCTAATGAAAGCCATGGCCTCAACTCCCCCAAAATGAAACGCAAAATTAAGCTCATAATTTCAGCAACTCTTCTCTCCCCTAAAGTCCAAGTACAGACCATTCTTAAAAATGCTGGAAGAACTTGTCCATCAATAACTGTGGAAAGCGCAGAGTGTCACAGATCGTCTACGAGAGATGTGAAAGGGGGCAGTAATCCCATCTGAGAGTGGGCTTCCTAGAGGACACGGCGTGTGTGGTCCACCTGAGGGTCGGTGACTGAAGGGCATGCCTGAGTAAAGACACAGAAGAAAGCCAAGGGCACAGGCTGGAATTTCAACAGGTCCAGTGTGGCTGCAGTACAGGACTCGTGGAAGAAGCTGGAGAGCAGTGACAATGAGACCACAGATGTGTAGACTCAAGTCCAAACGTCAGTTTTCATGGTTAGCATGTTGGGTTTTACTCAGTACCCGGTGGAGAAGGGCATGGCCAGAGCTGAGCCTGGTAGCATTTCTTAGGGTAGATACAAAAGGACAGAAACTAGAAATGAATAGGAGGCTTGCCTCTAAGGAAAAAGCAGTAAAAACCTAAATTAGGGCACTAATGTAGAGTGGTAAGACTACTTTAAAGAAATCAATACAAAGTTATTCAGTAACGTCTACAAGTCCTACGTAAAGTCACTACCCACAGGGGAGATACGGTGTAAGAGCCTCCTGCTTCTAAAGTTATTAAATATATTCTGAACAAAGTTAAACACTGACAATGAGAAATTAGTTATTGCTCAGATCTTTCTTTCCATTTACCTTCTCTTATTATTTTTACAATCTTGGAAAATAATAGGCTTAATAGATGCTTGTTCAATTGAATTTAGTTAAATTTAATTTACGGGATGACAGCTATTGAGCCAACAATTATTATACCTCATTTTGAATAATGATGCGGGTCTCCAAACACAATTTAAAGAACACCGAATCCTTTTTTCCTTGTAGGCAATAGATGTACTGCCAGGGCCTTTGAAGACTGCCATGGTATTCAATTTGATTTTACACCAAAAAATGCGTTGTAGACCTATTCTTGAAGCCTCATTACAATGTCTTAACCAGAAAATTAAAGTAACAGTAAAATGTTATCTTTGAAAGGTATGATGCTTCTTTCCAAAGATCCTTACCAAAGAAAAAACCACCTTGGTAATGAAAGCGTAGTGTGGAGCAAGGAAGAAGTGAGATTGGAAGCTTAAAAAAAATTAGCCAGGCATTGTGGCAGGTGCCTGTAGTTCCAGCTACGTGGGAGGCTGAGGCAAGAGAATCACTTAAGCCCAAGAGTTGGAGGTTGCTGTGAGCTGTGACACCACGGCACTCTACCCAGGGCAACAGCTTAAGACTCTGTCTCAAAAGAAAAAAAAAAATTGGTGAGCTACTCAGTTGTTGCTGTGTTCACATTTTATAAAGGTATATAGTTTATGCTCACTAATGGAAAACAAATCTGAATATTTTACATTTGTTAATATTTTCTTTGTGATTTGAGGGTTTGTTTAATATGAGTGATGCTAATATCTTCAATGTAATCACATCAAAATAACATTTGTTGACCTGGCAAACTATGGCATTTAACTGAGTTCTTTCTACCTAACAGATTTTTAAACACTATTTTGTCTTGATAAGGGATTTGAATAAAAGCATAGATATAAGTTATTAATTTGAGAAATTCTTAACAACTGTCCAATTGGCACCTGGCTTTCTTGACCACAGTGTTCCCAGGATTCTTATGATTTCTTTAAAATAAATTGCTCTGAATCAAAATGAGCCTCTCTTGTCAAGAACATCCTTCAAGGCACGCTCCATAGCAGTGGTTCTCAAACTTCATTGTCCATCAGAGTCACCTAAGGACCTGCCCTGGACACCCCCAAGACAGGGAGTCAGGCATCATGATTTGAGACCCACCCATGACTCTAAAGAGCAGCCTTTGTTTTCACCGCCACATTGTTGGTTCTAGATGGGGATCTGATTTAGCTCGCATAGAAGCCACTAAGCCCGAAGCTTTATAAGATGCAAATTCTTAATAAAATATGAAAATAAATAAAAATAAAAATAGATAAGTTTACTCATTGAAAAATTGGAACAGTATTACATAAGGGGCAATCGACAAGATTGCTTAGTTATGGACCCTGCTGTTCTGTAAGGCCCAGTGTGATGTCCTCTGACCTGTCAGCTCAGTACAAAATCTGAGCACCCCATCTTCATCCACTGCTCAGTGCCATTGGTCTCTGCATCCTCTTCTTCCCAGAGTGTTCTCCCTTCCTCATCTCCTCCGTAGACTTCCTGCTGTGTTGTAGAAATCAACTTGAGCCTTACCCCCTCCTCAAACCTTTCCGAAGTCCCCACCCTATAATAACAGGCCTGTGATTTGAACTCCCGAGCACTTTTATCATCTGCACCATGGACGTGAACCTGTGATGAAGTAGGAGCTTGTGCTGATCTTCAGTTAGTCCATCTGAGTGTGTCTTTTGCCCATGGGAATTACAAACTCCTTTATGGGTAAGCTCTCAAATTTCATTAAATCACTAGCATCAACCATAATGCTTTGTAGACTCTTCAACATCACCGGTTGGATTTAACTTCGTTTGAAACTATTATGGACTCTAGCTTCTTGCACCGTTTCCCAGCTCTGTATGTGGGAGCATATGGCCGTCTTTCTCCATCTGTTACACCCTGTGTGTGAGAGATAAATGATGGTAAGGAGCAGCACACTGAAGGCTTCTTCTTTTTTCCTCATGAGCTGAGGTTCATTGAATCTCAGGATCGGTATTTGACCTGAAATTGAACTAAACTAGGAATCACTTCGATACAGTCTCTCATGGATTTTCCATAAAGAGTAAAACAAACCTGAAGTTATAGAAGAAACTTTGTATGAAGGGACTAGTAGCTTCATAACTGACAGAATAGAGCAAAGAATTGAAAGAATTATTTATAAGGTGAACAGTTTTATAATTATACCTGAATATGACAGTACATTTTAATTCCTCTTTATTTCTCTCAAAAGTAAGAATGAGCCCTAAAATGTATATAGTGGTTTACATTTTACTGTTTTCCCATGTAAATTTTCATTGTTCCTCAGGACACCTACACAATAAGAAAGGGGAATCTTATTATTCATACTGTAGAAATGAAGAAAGTTTACTATCTGTATTATTTTCTCTATATTTATTCACAAACAGCAGATCATTACATTGTATGCCTTGTATATGTTGGTAATCACAGTTTGTGTCAATTAAATATATTTTTAAATTAAAAAGAGAGAATGGATTATTGTTGCATGCCCAATGCACTTACTCGCCTAATATCTCTGTCTCCACCATATATAAGTTCTGTGTAGATTACCTGCCCGTCTGTACACTCTAATTCTAGAACTCAGCAAAGTGCTGTCCCACCGTTAGGGCAGCATAAAATAAATATTTATTTTATGAAAGAAGTTTTAAGACTCTGAGATGGAAAGCTGGGCAAGAAGGCGAGTAGCAGTTTCGGGTAATGAGTCTGATAAGGAGTCATTCCCGACACTCACCAGGGACCCGGTTCCTCTCCCCTGCTGCTCACATCCCACCCCTGTGGTGCCTGACCCACCTGAGAAACTCCATAAAACATTTTTACCAAAAGTCTACTTTAAGAATGAAATCCCGAATGAAATTTCTGAGAGTTGTTACAGCAAAAAGACAGTCCTTTTATGTGAGCTTGTCTTTTAGTTCTAAGAACATCAGAACTTCGTTGGATAGCTGAAAGAATGAATCTCCATAATTAACTTTTCTACAAGCCAACAAACATATTTTAAGAATCTGCTATGTGAAGGACAACAATATGGCACTTCAAACCCGACATGTCAACCAATCAGAAATATTCCCTGAACTTAATTCTCCTACTCTGAAGAGTGGGGCTATAATAAAAAATGTATGCCAGGAGTAGTGCACTGAAGGTCAGGAAATTTCAGTCTAGGGAGGGGAGAAGTGGACGCATTTTCAGGACAAACAACATGCCTTTGTTGCAAAGGAATCTGATGGCTAAGTCAATGACAGAACTCTTCCTGTGTTTACCTGCATGTTTCAGAGAAGAGAAAACAAGTCATGGACAAAACCTCAACCCCAGTCACCCTCACTTGAAGTGTAGAAAGCGAGGTGTGTGCACACGGACACACACACACACACACACAGTCTGTGTGCTAGAGGATATATGTATATTCCCAAAGGTATATCATACCAACAAATGATATTCAATTCCCAGCCCAACTGCAATTCCCTTTTCTTCTTATTAGGACAGCACATCATAATTCAGTAAGTGACCTCCTTATAGATATAGACCTCAAATCTCTCTAAAAAATATGCATACACATAATTATACAAATCATTCTGAAGCTGCATATTAACTGATAGTAACCGGCTTCTTGCCACACATCTCACAGCCTATTAGGACATACCAGGCTAGGTTTGTCTTTAGGCCAAAGGACTGACAACAGCTGACTTCAAGCAGTGTTTCTTGTACTTTAATGTGAATGCAAACCACAAAGTGCAGTTTCTGATTCTCTACGTCTGAGATGGGGACTAAGATGCTGTGTTTCTCAAAAGCCTGCGCTTTGCTACTCTGAGTGTGATCCTAGGCCAGCAGTAGCGGAGTCCCCCAAACACATTTAAAGCCTGGACCTCGTCTCTGGGATCCAGGAAAGGCTGGCGCTGGACTAAGCCATGAAATAGACTGAATCCTAAAGTTGCTTTTGATATTCCTGTCCTTCCTGTACCCTCTGCCTCATATATTACTCTACTTGTGTGATTCTATTGTTTCCCACAAAGTATATGACATCAGCCATTTCCATCTAAGTATAACTGGGTTTCTCATGTTATTTTCCCCAGGGATATTTGGATTTAATTCATCTCTAACTATGAACTGAGGACTCCATCTTCTATTAAAAGAGCATAAGACATCAGCAAACAGATAAGAAATCAACAAATTCTTGTCTAACCATTTGCAGTTCCTTCCGCCACCACACCAACTTAGCACTTTCTACCTGGGATTGCCTGGATTTATGGAAAACTATTGAAGCTTTCACCATTTCCATTTATTTGTGAAAAGAAACTCTTTGGGATTAATAATTAACACCTGAAATCAACACCGTCACTTTCGAGATTCTATGAAATACTAAATGTTAATTTAAGAATACTTTTTGTTTATCCTTGATACGGCCAAAAAACTAAGAAATTTCATTACACAAACTATTGTCTTACCAAAGTATATTAACGTAAAATGTTTGCAGTTGTATGGACGAGGGACCCTCCCTTCCTGTCTTCTGTACCTGGTAGCAGGTTCTCTGTGGTGGACAATTGAAGCTTGATAGCTATTTTGAATAATAAAATATGCACAGTGCCATCTAGTGGTTGATAATTATTATTGCACAACCTAAAAGCCTTGCTATTTCTAAAATGACTTACTAGCACGACAATAAGCAACACGTTTATACAACAGTAAGCAACACGTCAGACTTTTAAAACAGACTTCTTGCTAACTTCTTTTCTGAATATCAACTTCGCATTTCTCATTTTTCCCAGTTAAATAAGTGAAAGTCTTATTATACTTGTTTCTCAATAATAATAGTAATTAATATATATTGAATGCCTCTTATGCCCTAGGCTCTATGTGAAGTGCTTTATAGCAATTATCTTATTTGGGCCCTAAAATAACCACAGAATGAAGAAGTTCCAGTTGTCCTCATTTTACAAATGAGGAAACTTAAACTTAAGGAAGGGAAGTGACTTGGCCAAAGTCACAGGGATACCAGTAACAGAACGAAGCCACTGCCCAGCTTCCTGTACCCTTCCCGCTGTGATCGCACCCCACCAAAGCGGTGGCAATGAAATGAAGTGTCCAAAGAAGCTTTTCGAATGGAGATATCCTCACCATGTTTCTAATTATCCAATATGGTAAAATCAATTTAAACTCCACTAACTCAGAGTTTATGATCACTAAACTGATTAAGTATCTGCTTTTGTGGTTGGAATACGGTTTTTCCTTCTTTTATTTCACAAAAAATACATGATCAAAATTATGGGTTGATTAATTTGTTGAATTTGGGAGCCTCTGCCAAAACTTAGTTTTTGACTCATAGATCTTATAAATTAACAATAAATGATGTAGGATGGCTTTAGATCAGAGGGTGCTTAATTATTTTAACACAAATCTCTATCAATTATTGAGTACCTAGTATGTGCTGGGCTCTATGGTCAGCACTTGTAAACATATTTTCTCTTTTAACCTCTCTACAATTCTCTCTGGATGGCATTAGTTTCTTCATTCATTAAAAAAAGGAATAAGAAAATTTATAGAAGTTAAATAACTTTTTTGATTTTACAGTAATTAGTGGAGCCAGGCACGAAACCCCCACCACCACCACCAATTTTTGTGACTGGGAAATCCTAAACCTTTCCACCGTGCCACCCCTGGAATATAAGTTACAATGTACTTGATGACAGTTTCTTCTGCATACTGCTGCCCCCTGTGCAAACATCCTTGGCCTACAACAAAGGCTCCAGCTCCTTCCCACTGCATGTCTGTCCATCTTCATTCCTTTCTTCCCTCAAAGTCAGAAATGATGTTTTAAAGCTGCCCTTCTGATCTTGTACTCTCCTACTTAAAAACATTTTGTCTTCATGCTCAGCACGCAAAGCAAAATCCTTATCACGGTTACATCGCTCCTCCAGCCTTACCTTGTATTCCTGCCCTATTATGACCACATCACAATCCCGTTTGTGCCTAGCACCCTGTGTGTCACAGTATGTCATCGTTTGTGATAATCTGGTTTTGTATGAGGATATGGTTCGCATCTGTGTCCCCACCTGACTATTAGATCCCTGAGGCAGGAACCACATCTGCGTTTAATGTTGCCACTGAGTCCCCTGCCCTACCAGCATCTTGTACATCATTATAAAAACCAGCTTTCTTTAAATTGTTTTTAATTCTCTGTTCTCCCAGTTAACCAGAATTTATATTTTATTTTTCCTTATATTAATAGTTGGAATGTGTGGGGACACAAACATGGAGCATCTTTATCTTAATAACTTTCATATGATCTCTAGATATGAACAATTACGATTTCCCGTGTGACATGCCCTATTCCAAGTGTTTTGTAGGCCTTCTCTCATTTGACTCTCAAAGGAATCATCTGAGGGTAGATGCTATTTCCGCTCCTGTTTGTTTAAGGTGAAGACTCAGAGAAGTTAAGTAACTTGGCCACCTCTAGGTAGTATTCAAACCAATGCCTTATGATTCTTCAGAGCTGTGCCCTATTGCTTCTTTAGAAATCAAATGCATCCTTAGAAAACCCTGTCTCACTGTTTAGTCATTTCTCTATGATTCACTCATTTAGTCAAAAGATATTTATTAAGCTTCTGGGATTTGTACGGTGGTGGGTGTGAACCCTTATGCAACAGACACAGTCTCTTCTGCATCGCATGCAATGCAGAGTGGGAGGGGGAAACAACCAACTGGTCCACACCGGAGTGCCCATGACAGACTGTGACGGGGAAGAACAGCATTCCAGGAGGCTCGTGGGGACCTGGGGAGATATCCTTGAGGAAGTGGTGTTAACAGCAAGGTCTGATGGATGAGATGAAGAGTAAGCAGAGGCCACACCCCAAAAAGAAGGAAACTGTGCACCCCATGCCTGATTTCACATTAATGGGAAGTTATTAAAGAACTTGAAACAGCTTACAAGTGGCATGTCAGCTTTCCAGGTCAGAAGAGTGGGAAAAGAACAAAGACAGAAAGAACTGACCAATGGTGACAGCACTGGGTGACAGAATCAGTGTGGGCAATGAGTGTCCAGAAAAATGGCAGGATTAAAGTGATATTTGGGAGACACAGAGTCCATGGGACTTGGTCAATGATAGCATGGGGGAATGAAATCTAGATTCCAGCTGGTCAGGGGTGCCAGTCACCAGGGCTTCTAACCATACTTCAAGGGTCATCGTGAAGAATGGAAACACTCGGTAGTAGATAACCTACCTGCGATGGTGTTCACTAAGCCATGTGCTTGCTATTGCACACCGTGGCCACGTCTATGAAGCACAGTCTGGATATTGCACCGTCTGTGTTTGCATATTTATGTCAACCCCTATGACAGCTGACCGCTTAATAAATATCTTTTGACTAAATGAGTGAATCATAGAGAAATGACTAAACAGTGAGACAGCTGAACGCTGTCATAGGAAGGGTGAGGAGCCTAGACAAAACAGGGCAGACAGACACGTAAAATAGTGTTTGCCTTCCATGCACTGTGGCCTGATGTGTCAACTCCGCTTTAATTGTAGTGCACCTGGTGGACATTTGGAATGTCATAGAAGCCTTGCGGGAGAACGCCCTGAACAACCTGGACCCAAACATGGAGCTCAATGTGGCCCGCCTGGAGGCTGTGCTCTCCACCATTTTTTACCAGCTCAACAAACGGATGCCCACCACTCACCAAATCCACGTGGAGCAGTCCATTAGCCTCCTCCTCAACTTCCTGCTTGCAGCCTTTGATCCGTAAGCACTCTCTAAATGTCTCTTCCCCTCTGTGTGCTTGGTTCCATTTCCTCTCCTACTTCTCAGTCTTTTCCCCAAATAATTTCCTAGAGTGATAGTCACATTTTTCTTCATCGGATGTTGATGTCACTGTAAAGTCTCCGTGTGTTGAATATGAAGGCTATAATCCAATTATAGTACAAGAATATGGGGAAAGGGGCAAGGGAGGGGA
>CAUYRH010053952.1:0-19668 GCA_963574655.1 Perodicticus potto | reverse complement strand
AATCAAGGGGTATAATGTGCTGGTTTCATATACAATCTGAAATGTTTTCATCAAACTGTTTAACATACCCTTCATGGCATTTTCTTAGTTATTGTATGAAGACATTTGTATTCTGTATTTAGTAAGGTTCGCCTGTACCCTTCTAAGATGCACCATAGGTGTGGCCCCACCAATTACCCTACCTCCACCCTAACCTCCCCCCTCCCCTCCTGTCCCATATTCGTGTGCTATAGTTGGGTTATAGCCTTCATATGAAACCTTTAAAGTAGCTTCATAGTAGGGCTGAGTACATTGGATACTTTTTCTTCCATTCTTGAGATGCTTTGCTGAGAAGAATATGTTCCAGCTCCATCCATGTAAACTTGAAAGAGGTAAAGCCTCCATCTTTCTTTAAGGCTGCATAGTCTTCCATGGTATACATGTACCACAATTTATTAATCCATTCGTGGGTTGATGGGCACTTGGGCTTCTTCCATGACTTAGCAATTATGAATTGGGCTGCAATAAAAATTCTGGTGCAGATGTCTTTGTTATAATGTGATTTTTGGTCTTCTGGGTTTATACCTAGTAGAGGAATTATAGGGTCAAATGGCAGGTCTATTTTTAGATATCTAAGTACTCTCCAAACATCCTTTCAAAAGGAACGTATTAGTGTGCATTCCCACCAGCAGTGTAGAAGTGTTTGTGGAATTCTTTTGTAATTGAAAGTACATATGCACTTCTTATTCTGATGTGGATATAGGAGATGGCCCCTGCCTTCAAAGCCCTCACTGTACAAAGAAACAGAGGTAAACCAAGGTAATAAGAAAATGTAACGTGAAAATAGCAAATACATATCAAATGTCAATGAGCTCAAGAAAGATTAAGCTTTCCAAGGAATGTCAAACAAAGTTTGACACCAGGAAGTGGTGTCAAAGTTTTCACACCAGGAAATTAATTTTAAATTGAGTCCTCATGGAATGTAACAACTTAGAAAGGCAGAGACATGCTCTTCACGAGAAGGAAACCAGATATGCACAAGGAATGGTGGGAATTATGACAACATTTCCTCTTAACTGTGTTCCACTCCTCTGACTAATACAAGTCAGAGGGCTCTAACTAGCCCTTCTGCCATGTTGGTGTCTCCACTCTTGCATTCCCTGAAATGGTGGCCTGCTTTTTCTGACTATTCTCTACAACTTAGTCTTTTCATTAAGTGCTGCTTCTTTCTTATTCTCTTTCCTTTAGGCCTTATCACTCCTGGGAGGACTCATTTGTTTGACTCCTCGATGGTTTCTGCGCCTCTAGTGTCTTCTCCTTTCATTACATTTCCACTCCGCTTCCAAACTGATCTTCCATAGTGGATGTGTGCTTGAATGACACTGGAACCAAGCAGAGCACGTGCAGTATGATAGTGTATACACCACATATTAGTTCTGTAATCACGAGAAGGTAGACTTAGCTAATGCCTATTATGTAAGATAATTATGAAAAGATATATAAAATACATATAACTTTCTTTTAGAGCTAGCCACTGGATAGGTATATAGAGTATAAGTAGATAATACTTTTGTGGGGTCTATGTTGCCCCTCTGCATGGTGCCCCACAGTGAGCCACTGTGTTCTCTGTTAAGCTTGGTGGTGGACATGGGTATCTACTTCAAAAGACCCACTTTTTCTGATCTCGAGTCCTACACCCATCTCCGAAGCTGTCAAGGTTTTTTATAACCATTCCCTGCCTTGTATTTTCATCTAATTCTCATCATTTCCCACACAGAAACCATTGGCTGTCCCTTGAACCCCTTTGTTACCTCCGAATTTGTTCCATTTATCACTCTCAAACCTGTATTTTTGTCTCTGTTATTCTTCAAACTAGAATTTTTCTGACATTTTTTGTTCTTATCCAGTCTTTTCTGGTCATTTAAATGCCATCTCTTCTGTATGTATTTTTTAAGAATAATCTAGAAAATAAATCTCTTTTCTTTAGTTTCTATCCTGGAAGATGGTGACGTGATTTACCAATTTAATCACTTCCTATTATGTTGTAGCAATCAGTTGTTTTAGGATATAGTGCAGTTATATGTAATATGGTCCTGTTGACTGATTATCTTATTATCATTTTTTATCTCTTTATCAAAATGTTATCAACTATGGACAGGAGCTATGTCTTATATACTCTTTGCTCCTTTCTCTAGATTAAGGGATCTTGTTTACTTTCTTGGAATAGGAATTGATGTAGAGAGAATGAATTCTTCTGTAACTGAATCTTTGCTATGACAGCCCTACCATCCTTGCTAATGCAGAGAATTAAGCCTTACTACCTGTAAGATCCCCTGTATGTAATTAACTTCTCTCTTAGGCATCTCAGCTGGTTACCATTCTTGGGAGAATTTGGAAGGTGGTAACGAAAGTCATTTTTGTTGTTCTGTAATTCATATCAGTTGGGAATTGCTGCTTAAGTATGTAGCAAGTTTTGTTTTTTTTTTTAATAATAAAAGTATTTTGCAGAAAACAAATTTGGAAATGCTTGAAAGAAGAGGTAATTTTTCAAAGATTTATCTGTACTACAGGAGGCTTATTAGGGTATTTTCATACTATTATGTGTTGCCTTAAGTGGAAAATTGTTGTTTCCATGCCAATTCTTGGTTAAAAACTCATCATGCATCTGTTATTTGTCACTCTCCACTTAAATGCTTAAGACAGGTAGATTGCACTGCCAAGTTAGGTCATTATAACTCCAACAGATGTTGTCATGTAGATGAGGAAAATTCATTTTAAATGATATCATTTTTAAAATGTGCTTTTCTTTGTCCCTAAGGAAGGCAGTGGTATGTTACATTAGCTCTTCAGATTCAGGTTCCATTCTGTGTAGCATGTTTTGATGAAATCCCCTCACCATTTCAGAGTCGATACAGGGTAATGATGGGCCACACATGTGGGGAAATTTAACAAGGAGGCTATTAACATGTTCAAGTCATTTCAGGCTTAATAATAGTTGGTGTCATCAATCGGTTGTAAGGGAATAGTCGGTAAATAAGCTGAGGAAATGGTACAGTAAGAAATTGTACTTGTTCTTAACTATAGGAGTACACACGAAGGTAAAAGTGACCTGGCATCTTATGTTTGCTTGTTGAACTTTAGAAACAAATCAGTATACAATCTGATCTCCCTGTAAGAGTTTAGTCGCTGGAATCACCTTTTATAAAGCCCTCCCCAGATGCAGCCTATCTCCTTCCTTCTTCCCGGAGATTACTCTGAGAAGAAATTGGTGCTTTAATTTTGTGTCATGAATAAATTCCTAGAAGATAAAGGCATATTGTAGATATTTATGATTACATTTTCTTCACAACTGAATGAAAACTAAAATTAAAAAGGAGAAAAATACGTGGGTAGGAGCTGTCATTAAAAAATGTGTTAATTGGCTCGGCGCCTGTGGCTCAACGGGCTAAGGAGCCAGCCACGTACACCTCAGCTGGCGGGTTCGAATCCAGCCCGGGACTGCCAAACAACAATACCGGCTGCAACCAAAAATGGCCGGGTGTTGTGGCAGGCGCCTGTAGTCCCAGCTACTTGGGAGGTGGAGGCAGGAGACTCGCTTGAGCCCAGGAGTTGGAGGTTGCTATGAGCTGTGATGCCACCGCACTCTACCGAGGGTGACAGCTTGAGGCTCTGGCTCAAAAAAAAAAAAAAATGTGTTAATTTTGCCCTTTCCGTACATTTATTTTCCGGTAAAGTTTCCTACTTTCTTTCTCATCGGTTTGGATTAGTAAGGACAATTTATTGAATATACAAGTCAGCAGTTTGTGTTTTTATGTGAGCATGTCTTGAAATCTCCTCAGAACACAAAAATGTATTATTTGCAGTAATGATAAAGAATACATAGAAGACATTTAATAAGCCAAATTTGACAATAAAGAGTATCTGTAAACAACAAAATGCTCCAGTTGGCCATTTTAGGCCAAGCAGAGTACTTCCAAGGTGACCATAGTGACATTCATCGATGAGGAATGTGGCACTCTTCCCAGGATGGGTTCCCAAACTTAATTGTTCAACCTCAAACACTGTACAAGGTACATATGACAAGAAATGTAAAGAAAAAATAGGATTATATATGAATTCCATGTTTTATACCAGTATTTAAACTTTCCGGGAAGTTTATATTTCTGTTTTGTATAGCTAATAATTTCCTTATCTTCTAAAATACTCCTCTTCTAAGCTCTTGGTAAATAGTTTTTCTGCTTAAAGTTTCAAATGGTGTATGTGTTGAGAAATAATTTTCCACAGCTTCTTATGTTCTCGTATTTCTGATGGTCTGAGGTACTGACTGCCTTTATTTTAAACTTTCCTTTCAAGGATGTTTGTACAGTGAACAGCCTTGGAAGATAGAAATCGTGTCATTCTCCACAGGAATGGATGGATTTGTTTGCTTTCTTTTTTTTTTTTTTTTTTTGTTTACTTTCTGATTTAATAAAGATAATGTCACCCTCAGAAGCAGAGGGCAGGCAAGCTTATTGTCCATTATAAAAGATTTGGTTTCCCTGAGACGAGGATTTGTCTTCTGTGATACAACACACTGGCTTGTGTAGGCATTGCCTGATCTTCTTTATGTCATCCTTTGAAAACTAAGTATTTTTCTGAGACAGAGTCTCACTATGTCACCCTGGGTAGAGTGCCATGGCTCACAGCAACCTCAAAGTCTTGGGCTTAAGTGATTCTCTTGCCTCAGACTCCCAAGTAGCTGGGACTACATGTGCCTGCCACAACGTCTGTCTATTTTTTGGTTGTAGTTGTTTAGTTGGCCCAGGCCGGATTTGAACCCGTCACCCTCAGTGTATGTGGCTGGCGCCATAACCACTGTGCTATGAGCACCGAGCCAGAAAACTAGGTATTGAGGAAGTAGTTAATGACAATGCTTATACCAGCATTGCTAAGAGAAATGAAGCAATTGTCTCTGACCAAGGAATAGCCCACCTTCTGCTACAATCATGAAATTGTGGCAAGATAATTTGTTAGCCGGCATGTAGGGTAAAAGCTGAGATTCTTCATGGTATTGAAAATATCTTATTCAAGCTGTGATTTTTTTATTTGCGTGCTCAGATGTATTAATGTAATTATCTTGGCCTGCAGACTCATATTCATCCATGACCATGCCACTCTAGTAGGGTGTAAAAGGTAGTCATTTAGTCTCTGTTGTTCTTGGTTGGTGGAGGTTAGAAAAAGTGGTATGCCCCAGGGAAGAGAGCTCCACATACCACAAAATTGCACATAGTCTATTTGGCCCTTACCTCAAAAATATATTGTTAAAATCCTCAAGAAAGAGCAGCAATTGGGATAAGCAATATCACTGGGTTGCAATCCCCTAGCCATAGATGTCCAGAGGGGCAAAGGATGGCAAAGTAAATGCCTAAAGCCAGTCAACCTGTATATGCTTTTTTCAATTTCATTTCCCAGCAGAACTTTTTTGTTTTTCTACTTTTCTTAGAACTTCCTCACCCCAATGCATTAATTAGTGCTTTGGGGAACCACATCAGATTTTTACAAGCAGGGTGAGGGAACGATACTCTAAGGCAACGGTTGGAAGAGGGCAACAGCCGAATTTTAAAGGCTTGATCCTTTCGCTGCTCTCTGCTGCCCTCTACCTAGGCTGCTGAGCACACAATCCAGGTACACCACCTCAGACACTCTTCCCCTTCTCGGGAGTTTTTCTCAGTGATATTGTTTACCTACAATCTCTGTTTTCTCTGTAGTTTCTTCAGGGTTAATTTTAGGAAGAGAATCCAGAGAACTTAACTATTTCACCATCAAATATGTTAAATTCATGAGTGCTATATCCCTTTTTGGAGGATGCTGATGAATCTATTCACTTTCTACGTGAAAACAAACTCTACCCCACTTTCTTCAATCAAATAAATAAAGAGGAAAAGATTTATTTTTCTTTATTCAATTATCTCAGCTTATAAATTAAGAAGAAATGATATAATTACAATATTAACACTTTGGGTGGTGCCTGTGGCTGAGTGAGTAGGGCACAGGCCCCATATACAGAGGGGGTGGGTTTGAACTCGGCCCCAGCCAAACTGCAACAAAAAAATAGCTGGGCGTTGTGGCAGGAGCCTGTAGTCCCAGCTACTCAGGAGGCTAAGGCAAGAGTATCAGCTAACCACAAGAGCTGGAGGTTGTTGTGAGCTGTGATGCCACAGCACTTTACTGAAAGCAACAAAGTGAGACTCTTCCTCTAACAAAAAAAAAAAAAAAAAAAAAAAAGTAACATTTTACCATCATAAATTATATTAGTTGATGGGAGTTACTATAACAAAATACTACAGCCTAGGTAGCTAAAATGACAGAAATTTATTTTCTCACATTTCTGAAGGATGTAAGTTCAAAGTCAAGGCACCAGAAGTTTTGATTTCTTCTGAGGCCTCTCTCCTTAGCTTGCAAATGGCCACCTTCCCCTTTTGTCCTTTCTTTGCACTTTTGGTGGCTTTCTATGTGGCCTAATCTCCTCTTCCTATAAGTATAGCCGTGAGTCTGACTGGATCTGGGCCCAATTATGACCTCACTTAACCCTAATTACCTCTTGAAAGACCCTATCTTCAAACCCGTATGCAAGGGAATGAAACTAGTTCCTTATTTCTAACACATGCAAAAATCAAATCAAAATGTATTAAAAGATTAAATCTAAGGAATGAACTACTAAAAGAAAACACTGAGGGCGGGGAATGGTTCAGGACATTGGTAGTGTAAGAACTTCTTGAGTACAAGAACTTCTTCAGTACAATACCCAAAGCACGGGCAACCAAAGCAAAATTGGACAAATGGAATTACATCAAGACAAAAAGCTTCTACACAGCAAAAGAAATAATCTACAAAGAGATGACATACAGAATGAGAGAAAATATTTGCTAACTACCCATCTGACAAGGGATTAATAAAGAAAATATATAAGGAGCTCCAACAACTCGGTAGGAAAAAATCAAATAATCTGATTTAAAAATGGGGAAGGATCTATTTCATAGACATTTCTTAAACACATACCAGTGGCCAGAAGCTATTTGAAAAAAAAGTGCTCAACATCATCAGTCATCAGGAAGGTGCCAAAAAAACTACAAAGAGGTGGCATCTTCCCTTCATTAAAATGGTTTTTATATACAAGACAAGCAATGACAAATGCTGGGGAGGGTGTGGTGAAAGGGCAATCCTCATACGCTGTTGGTGTGAATGTAAATTAGTGTAACCACTATGGAAAACACTATGGATGTTCCTCAAAACACCGGAAGTAAAACGACCATATAACCCAGAAGTCCCAGCACTGGGCATACACATATATCCTGCAATCCCATATTTATTGTAGCACTATGCACAGTAGCCAACATCTGGAATCAGCCTAAGTGTTCATCAGCAGATGAATGGATAAAGAAACTGTAGTGTATGTACATAATGGAATAGTATACAGCCACCAAAAAGAATGCAGACTCACCATTCACAATAACATGGATAGAACTGAAGAACATTATGTTAAGTGAAATTAGCCATGCACAGAAAGATAAATTTCTTGTATTTTCACTCATATGTAGGAGCTAAACCTTTCATGAACCAGCATAGGGAAGGAGAAATAACCTGAGTGGGAATGATGGAGAATGAGAAAGAAGACATGAGAGACAAAATGGGATTGGGAAGGCTGGAGCAGCCAAGACTGCAGCCAGCGCTGAACAGTGGGAACAGCTTTATTTACATAGTATCTAATCAAGGTAGCACCTGGGGTGAAGATGGAATTTAAGGAGGAAAAGCTGTGTGCTCCCTGATAAGAAGGAAAGTATACTTAAGCTAAGAGACTTCTGGCAGAGGAGTAAAGAATGTTTGTTGTTAAAGGAGGAGAAGCAGCTGGGGCGGGGGAGCACTCCCTAAACGTCTCCCCAGGCTTTTGGGGGGCCCTGCCACCTCAAAGCCCATACTCCACACTAACCAATAAAAATAATTGATCCTGTGGATGGTTACCAGAGGCAGATAAGAGTAGAGGCAGAAGTAAGGAAAAGGCAGGAATAGTTAATGGGGATAGTTAGTGAGTACAAAAATGTAATCAGAAGAGGATAAACAATATTTGATAGCATAACAAAGTGACTAATAAATGATACATTAGGGTATACTTTAATTAAAAAAATGGAATTAGAATGTTCCTCATACAAAGAACTGATAAGTATCTAATGGAATGTGTATTCCAATGACCCGGATTTGAATAATTCACCTTTTATGACTGTATCAAAACATCACAATGACTCTAGAAAGATATATGTATTATATATCCATAATACAATAATTAAAAATAGAATTTTAAAAAATAAAAATACATAAAAATAAAAACCCTGTCTTCTAATACAGTAAAATTGTGAGGTTCGAACTTCAACATATGAATTTGTGGAACACAATTCAGTTCATTACACTAATGAGAGCAATACAAAAATGTATAATACATGAAAACCAATAGCTAGTCATACCACTCGGAGAAAAGGAGACTTCTGTTTAACACAAAATTATTGACAAATATCAAACTGAATTGCATCAATCATCTAGACTGACCAATTTACAGACAATGAAATTGATAGAGCCACATTTTAAGGTACACAGAGAATCCATTCAATACAATCTAGACCTTGGGAAACTACAGAAAAAAAATGATCAGTTTTTCTTTGACACAGAAATTGAAGGAACAAATGCAATGGAGATGAATGGAGAAATCATAAATAAAATGTTCAAGAGACACATTACCTCTTACAAAACCTTGATCCTAATGAATAAATAAAGGGAAGTTTAATACTGACTGTATAGTTCTTTGATAATAAAGAAATTATGAATTTAGGGGATATGATTATGTGTTAAAGGACTTCTTAATTTTCACATATATGTACCAAATAGACATTAAATAGTATAATGTCTAGCATTTATTTGAGGGGTGGTGGCAAGATAAAGTAAGTGTATAAATAAAGAGTTCATTGATAAGGAGTGGATAATTGTTTCAGCAGGGTAATAAAAATGCTTGAGTTCACTGGAAAAGCTTTATATAGGCATTTTAAATTTTGTAAATGTTCGCTAAACCATGGTATATCTTTTTAGTTGTTCTGCTTGTGGTCGTGATGAGCTTTGATGAGTCAATCCCGTTGCCTCTTGGGTTTTCCTTGTAAGGTTAATTGTGTGCATTGGAGAACTGGATGAGGTCAGCAGAGCAAGCTGTAGTGGAAGGACAGTGTTTCTGCTTGCCAAACTAACTGCCTTGCATGATTGTTAAACTTTGATGTCATTCACATTAGCACAATATTCTAGTCACCTGTGATAACCTGTCCAGATGTTTCTCTGATAGTGTTCAGGTTAATCAATTTAAATTTCACACACTATTACTTGTCATTTTTTACCCTCTTGTCCCAATGAATTTCAAAATATGTCCAATCCAGCTGTTATTTGGCTGCATAAAATATTATAACACTTTTGAGGACTGAGATGGTGTTTGAAGTGTCTCAAGAGTCTTTTCCCTTTGGGTGAGAAAACAGCTTTACCAGAATCAAAGTGAATGTCAAAATCCAGAGTTTCTACTTTGCTTACCGCAATAACCTTGCATTTCAGGAAGCATTCTGAGAAGGAGAGTCAACAATAATAGAATCTAAGATAAAATGATTTTACCTCTAAATCTAGATTTGTATCTGTATCTCATAATTTCAATTTAAGGTCAAAATTATACAATTTTAGTCATTGTAGAAGGCTTAGCTTAATAGTTGGAAGTTCACAGTGCTTCGTGATTGAAACATGTGAGGCAAATCTTCAGTATAGTTCTAAGTACTCAGTGAGCCTCCATGAATGGTAGGCACAATTGCTGTTTAAAATGTCCTTTTCTTATAAGTCTTACTTTGGACAATTGTAAGACTGGCTATTTTTTACATATCTTTATTTTCTGGAAATAATACATTTTAATTCAAAGAATACTTCTTACTTTAACCAAATTAGCAATTTTTAAAATTGAATTTAGAGTTCAATTAATATCCAAGATGGTCTTCATATAAAGAAAAATAGCTAATATTCCACTGTTAACAGATTATACAGAAACATAATGTCTATTATAATGACCAAGTATTCCTGAGAAATCAACCGTGTTAAATCTGCATCCTATAAGGGGAGTCTCATACATTTTACTATCTGGTTCACAAACTTTATAAAGACCTGTCATGGGGTTCTGATATTGATATTGAAATGGATTTTTATTAAAGAACCAAAGCTACTCTTCAGTAAGGTTAGCCGTGAAAATAGTTTGCTCTCTCTCGATTCCAAATTTTCATTCCAAATTATATGACACAGCCCAAGTATCTCTTCTGAATCTGTGTCTTTATGTGGCTTAAAACCTTTGTGCATCTGCTACTCTATTCTGCTGTGACTTTGGAGAAAGGTTACGGTTTGTTTCTGCTGAGAGGAATTACCTCTTGAATGAGGTCCCAGCTAAAAATCATTTTCTCAGTTGGACAGAACATCCCATTACAAGACTTCCTCTGTTGCCTCCTGAATAATTCCTACTGTGTACAGAGGTCTAAGAGTGATTAATGATTTCCTTCTCAGGAACCTGTGATCTAAATTATTATTGGCAAGACAAGAGTGATGCCTGGTTATTGATTCTCCAAATTAGAAAATATGTTTTTAAAAAATCTATAACATGATGTGGAGGAATTGATTTGCCTCTAAAATGGGAAAATCTATAGAAAAAATTATGTTTTCATAATAAGGTTTGGTTACGTGTAATGTAGATGACTAACTTTCATTGTAAGTTTATTCTTTAATCAAGTTTTTTCTATCATTTTGCTTGCTTTTATAAACAAAACAAATTCTATCTTTAAATATGAAAGAATTAAATTAATAATCAAATAAAATATTAGCTGAATTAATATATTGTTGAAAATACAGATTAAAGCAGTTGAAAATACTTGAAAGAGGAGGAGAAAAGAGGATTGGTGTGCTGTCACCTCATGGGCACAATGCAAGGGTATAGGGCCGCGCTCCTGGGTGAGGGACGCAAGTGCAACAGAGACCTTACCTAACAGATGCAAACACTGGAACTTAGTCATTTTTACACTCATACTAATCTGAAATTTTAAAAAATACTATGAACCAAAAAAGAAAGAAAATATTTAAGGGAATTGTGACTTTACTCACTTGGATTTTAAGATTTCCATCTGACTGTCGGCAGTCACTTGTGACTTATGTCTTCCATGTTCTGCATTGAGCTTTAGAAAGCCAAACAAATTGGAGTGAGAATGTGGGAGATGTGTTCCTACTGTTTAGCAGATAAGAAAAGTAGATTTGAAATGCATCCCATTACATCAGTCACAAATGTCCAAGGGATAATAAGCCCACTATACATCCATTAAACCAATGACAACATATTGAGAAAAAAGAAATAAATACTTTTCATCAAAACCATTTGTTAATTGTATTCCATATATAATGGTGCTGGAAGTATTGCAAGAAAAATATGATTCCAGCCATCGCAGAGCTTAAAAAATTCTGCTGGAGAACACGGGCAATAAAGTGACTAAAATCCAAGAAAATGCTTTAAACTGTAAGTGCTACAAGATAAATATTGGAGAGATGCTTCACAAGCAAACTCATCATCGGTTTGATAAGTGCTTTCTCAATTCTAATTTGAGGAAATTTTAGGCAATTGATTGATACAAAAAAATGAATTATGCCCCTTGGATGTGGCTTTCATGAAACTAATTCTTTCCCAGTGAGACTGTATTTTAACTAATGAGACCTCATAAAAAGTTGACACTCAAAGAGAATTTATGAATTCTGATCTGTAGTGAGATGAATAGTGCCCCCTCCCTTCCTCCTGTGAATAATATGTCCATGAACTAATCCCTGGAACCTGTGCATGAGACTGATGAAGGAGAAAAAACATTGCAGATATCATTCAGAAGAATTCTGAGATGGGAGGATCATGGGATATCCAGGTGGACCTTATGCAGAAAGGCAGAAGGATATTTAGACAGGAAAGAAAGAAGACAGCCATGTGGAGACGTAGAGAGAAATTGAAGTTATGGAGCCACCAGTCAAGGAACGCCCAGAACCACCAGAAGCTGGAAAAGGCCATGAAAGATTCTCCCCCAGAGGCTTTGGAGAAAGCAGAGCCCTGCCAACACCTTGATGTCAGATTTGGGAAAGAACAAATATGTGTTGTTTAAAGAGGTGAATTTGCAGCAACTTGTTATGGCACCCACTGGAAAGAAGTCAGATTCTAATTTGCTTTATTTTCCAAAGCATAGATGGTTTTCAAAGTGTTTCCATGAGGTAGCACCACAATGAAAGTGCATACAGAAATGACTACCTGAATTGCAACAGGAAACACTTTGCATTTAAAAAATAAAAGCTTTCGGATTTAAAGAAAAGTACTGCAGAAACAAGAGACTAAACTCCGTGTATCTTCATATATGTACTACCTCCTTCTGTCTTCTGGAACTCTTAGGTATCCTGTCAATTTTAAAGGCAAAGGCTATCATTGACTTTCCACTCGCCATTGACAAGCCACGTGTTTCAATTATGACATACTGGATAGCAAAACACTCTAAAACTGGTTGGCTTGAAACAACTATTTCATTAATAAGGGTTCTGTGGATCCAATACTCAGGCAGGGTTAGTGGGGATATGTCACCTCTGGTCTATTGGGGCTGACTATTGGAGCCCAGTTAGGGTCAGAGGAGCCAACACAATGTCACTCGTTTGTTTAGGACCATGGCGCTGGTTTGGGCTGGGATGCCTGAATTCTATTCCACAAGAACCCCTTTTATCTCCACAGAGCCTTCTATCTGCCAACCTTTTATAAAGAACATTTTTATGGTGATAAAATATACATGTCAAATTTGCCATCTTAATTTTTAATGTGTGCAGGTCGATGGGAATAAGCACATTTATATTCTTGTTTGTTCTTCCACCACCTATCTATTTCCAGAACTCTTTCATCATGGAAAACTGAACTTTAAACCAAATAAATAATAATTCTGCATTTCGCTCTCCCTCTGCCTGTGGCAAACAATATTCTTTCTGTCTCTATGATTTTATCTACTCTAAGGACTTCATTTAAGTGGAATGATGCATTTATCTTTTTATGATTGGTGTATTTCACTTAACATAGTGTCTTGAAGGTCCGTTCCTGTCGTAGTATATTTCAGAATTTCTTTCCTTTCTAAGGCAGGTTGATAAGGAGGGACTTAATTCTGTCATTTTGATATTTTCTTTCTATATGTTTTGGAGCACTTTTGTCTCTTATTTCCTTCATTACTGTCTTCTTTTGTGTTTACTTTGGTAGTAAAATGTTTGTTTCTATCTCATTGCCTTTTGTATACATTCTATTGCGATTTTCTTTGTGGTTATCCTGAGTTTTACATTGTTAGGATGAAGAAATCATTTTTTCTTTTTTCTTTTTTTCTTTTGTTAACATTTTAATAGATTTGGGGGGTACAAGTTGAATTCTGGTATAAGTATATATCATATAGTGGTGAAGTCCGGGTTTTTAGTGTACCATCACCTGACTAGTGTACATTATACTTGATGGGTAATTTTTCATCTTTTGTCCCTTCCTACCCTTTCTTTCCCCTTTTGAGTTTCTAGTGTCCATTATACTTCTGTGTGCCCTTGTGTAGCTGTCCTGTAGCTCTTATCAAGAATACGCAGCATTTATTTTTCTGTTCTTGAGTTGCTTCACTTAGGATAATGGCCTCTGGTTCCACCCAAGTTACTTTAAAAGACATTATTTTATTCTTTCTTATCATTGAGTAGTACTCCATGACATGTGCATACCAGATTTTCTTCATGCACTCATCAGTTGATTGGCACTTAGGCTGATTCCCTATCTTTGTAATTGTGAGCTAAGCTGTGATAAACATATAAGTGTAGGTATCTTTATGACATAATGATTCCTTTTCTTTTGGTAGATACCAGTAGTGGGATGGCAAGATTGAATGGTAGATCCATATATGTTTAGTTCATAGGGATATTGCTATTTGGGAATTCTCCATCGAGGTTGAACTAATTTACATTCCCACCATTAGTATACAGCTGTTGCCTTTTCAATGTATCCACTCCAATTTTTTTTGACTTTTTAATAATGGCTATTCTAACTGAAGATGGTATCTTACAGTGATTTTAATTTGCTGTTCTCTGGTTATTAGTGATGATGAACATTTTTTCATATGTTTTTTGGTCATTTGTGTATCTCCTTTTGACAAAGACCTGTTTATGCCCCTTGTCCACTTTTTCATGAGATTGTATGTTTTTTCCTACAGATTTGAGTACTTTGTAGAGTCTGCATATTAGTACTTCATCAAATACAGAGTTTGTGAATATTTTCTCCCATTTTGTAGGTTGTCTGTTTACTCTTCTGATTACTGGTTTTGTTGTACAGAAGATTTTTAGTTTAATTAAATCCCATTTGTTGATTTTTCCTTATATTTGCCTTTGAGGTCTTAGTCGTAAACTCTGAGGCCAACGTTCAGAAGAGTTTTCCCTAGGATTTCTTATAGGATTTTTATGGAATTAGGTCTTACATGTAAGTCTTTAATTTATCTTCAGTTAGTTTTGTATGTGGTGAGAGATAGGAATCCAGTTTCATTCTTCTGCAGGTGACTAACTCCTTTTCCCAGCACCATTTATTGAATAGGATGTCGTGTTCTCGGTGTATGATTTTGTCTCCTTTGACAAAGATCAGTTTGATGTAGGTACATGGTTTTATTCCTGAGTTCTATATGCCGTTCCATTTATCTATGTGTCTAATTTTATGCCAGTGCAATGCTATTTTGGTTATTATAGCCTTGCAGTATAATTTGAAGTTGAATAATTTGATGCCTCTAGTTTTACTGTTTTGCTTAGGATTGCTTTGGCTCTTCCGGCTTTTTTTTCACTTCCAAATGAAGCATAGAATTTGTTTTTTATGGTGTCTGTCTCCTTGGTAAATTTGAAAGTTTGATTATAATGTGTCTTTGTTTGGGTCTCTTTGAGTTCATCGTATTTGGAGTTCCTTGAGCTTCTTAGAAGTTTACAGTCATGTGTTTCATCAAATTTGTGAAGTGTTTGACTATTATATATTCTTAAAATATTTTCTCTGCCTTGTATTCTGTCTCTCTTTTTGTGGAGTCTATAATACATATGCAGCCCACTTGATGGTGTCCCAGAGGCCCCTCATGCTGTGTTCCACTTCTCTTTAGTCATCTTTTCTTTTTATTACTCAGATTCAATAATTCCTATTTCCCTATCTTCACATTTGCTTATTTCTTTTTAAATTTCAGAGTATTATAGGGGTGCACACATTTTGGTTAGATGGTTCATTTTTGTACATTTTAAGTCAAAGTTATAAGTATGTCCTTCATGCAGAATATGTGTCTCGCACCAGTTAGGTGTGAATTTACCCTACTCTTCCTCCCCTCTTCATCTACCTACTGGAGTTCCACTGAGTTTTACTCCTACATGTGTACCTAAGTGCTGTTCGACTACTTCCAAGTCTTTATTATACCTTCTTAAATCTGCCTTTGTAACTCTCTAGTGAATTTTTCATTTCAGTTGTACTTTTGATGTAATATCTTTTTTGGTTTCTTTTCAGATTTTCTGTTTCTTTATTGGCATTTCTATTTTGTTCATACATTGTTTTCTTGAACTGCTCCACATTTTCCTCTAGTCCTTTGAGAATTGTTATTACAGGGTTTTAAAGTTGTTGCCCAGTAGATCTGCCATCATGTCTTTTTCAGTGACAGATCCTGTTTGTTTATTGTTGGCTTATTTGGAATGGACCATATTTTCCTATATTTCCTTTGTATATATTGTATGTCTTATTGAAAACTCGTAATAATATGATAACTCTGGAAATCAGCGTTTCCCCCTTCATCGGAGTTTCTTGATTTTCCTTTTGTTTTAATTTTTGTAGACTGTTGCTGTGCCTGCCAATGATTGACATGAATGTAAGTTTCAGGTCTTCTCAAGTCTTTTCTGAGCTTGCACCTTTCCTTGTGTACACATGGGGACTTTCTAATTCGTGTATATGTGACTTGTCTTAAATGTCCTAGTATTTAATATCAAGCTCTCAAAAGGAGAAAAGAGAAAAATGAAGGGGGAGCAGGTACTGGCTGTTTAAATCTCCTGGAAGTCACTTTAGCCAGAGGGGTAAGGACTTACAACAAACAGGGAAAGTGTGACAAGAGGGACTCTTTCTGTACCTCCATGATCAGAAGGAGCAATCAGCAATCTGGGACCAGATTCCCAACATTTGTAGTACAGAGTCCTTTTCATCCATGCTGTCTCCTGCAAACTACTTGTAAGCTGCTCCTGGAACGCATGTATGGCTGCCTGCCATGGAGCCTGCAGTGGGGAATGGGTAACTAGTACTGTGCTAGGAGCTAAAATTGACCAACATTAACCACTTTTTATCATCCAAGCCTTCCCCTGGAAGTGTCAAGCCTTCGATAATAGATGATAGAGTTCCAGCACAGTTACCTGAGATAGGTACTGCCTTTGCGATTGCTGTTTAGATAGGGAAATAGGTACTTTCTACTTCGCCACCTTCCCAGAATCCTCTGTGTTTCTGATTTTGTTCCTATCCTTGCAAGTTGGTGTAAACCAGTTTTGATTCTGTTTTGTTTTATTTGTTTTTGTTTTGTTAGTGGTCTGTGGCTATGAGGAATGTTTTCTGGTTTAGAGAGAGATGCTACCACCTCCTGCATGGCTCACATCTCACCCTTTACCTGGGTTTTCTCCTGTGCTACCTCGACCTTTTTAAAATTATTGTTTTAATTGGTTGGCTTCCAAAAAAGTGAAAAGAAAAGTTGCAATACCTCTTAAGGCCTAGGACCCCATAAATCACCCATCATCACGTCAGCCTCCCTATATTGGAGAAAGCAAGTCACTCAGCTAACTCCAATGCAAGAATGGGATGTCTCGTAACCCATTCAGGCTGCTATAGCAAAAGACCGTAGACTGGGTAATTTCTATATAGTAGAAATGCATTTATCTGGAGGTTAGGAAATCTAAGATCAAGACATTGGCAGATTCAGTGTCTGGTGGAGCCTCATTCTCTGCTTCTTAAATGGGGCCTCTTGCTACACCCCTGTATAGCTGACAGGGAGAACACTGTGTTCTCATGTGGCAGAGGGCAAGGCTGCTTCCTTCAGCTCAGTTCATAGGGGCACAAATTCCACTGATGAGGGTATAACTCTCAGATCCTAATGTTTCCCCAAAGGTGCCACTTCCTTGGCCTTAAATTTGGGGAAGGCACCCAGATTTTGACCAGATTGGGGGAAAGGACTTAATATCTTCACAGAAGGATAGATAGAAGGAATATTCTGTGGCAATTTTGTAGATACACTCCCAGACAATGCTCTAATTTTTCTAATTATTTTCTTTGATAAAATCTGATCCTTTCTTATAAATATCCCCCTTCTTTAAGTACTGAATATTTACTATTTATATCACACTTTTGGGAATTAATCATATACTACCTAGGGGGAAATTGTTAGCCATAAAAAAGATTCTCGCTTTGCTTTGTCATTCCAAAAATGACACAAATTTTTGGATGTTAAAGATGGTGTTATGTATCCCATAACACCAGCATAGGTAGTGTTTAATATTTAACTGTCTTCTTAATTTTAAATTTTGAGCAATAGGAGAACAATGTAAATACATTATGTGCAATGGTTGTATTAGTGTGGAGTAG
The DNA here is from genome assembly GCA_963574655.1 of Perodicticus potto. Lineage (NCBI taxonomy): Eukaryota > Metazoa > Chordata > Mammalia > Primates > Lorisidae > Perodicticus > Perodicticus potto. The sequence goes on along the minus strand of CAUYRH010053952.1, from coordinate 1,961 downwards.
ATTATTTATTGCTACATCTCTTATAGATTATTGTGGTCTGTAAATCCTGACCCTTTTCTCACATACCCCTCCTTTCTCATACTTATCATATGTGTATGGTTAAAACCAATACACAATGGTTGTGGACATGGTTGCCAATGGACATGCACGTGGAGAAACAAATGTAGGAACATTTATATAAAGAGTAATTAGCAAAACACACAAATCTACAAAGAAAACATAACTGTTTTTTGAAGTATTCTAGAATTTTCAACATGTGTGATTTGGAGTTCATGATTTATAGAAGTTTCGATTGTTCAACTATTCAAAATACTCTGCAATGAAAGAAAAATTAACTTCAAAGCTTGTAAGAAAGCTTAGAGGCATAGTTAATCATCTGATGATTCACAGTTACCGGTGAAACTCAGGCAGTTCAGCTTCACTGAACATACGCTCAGGGACCTGATAACAAGAAGCTGGAAAGGACAAAAGTGTCCTATCAGTGTTAGCATCAGATAAACTGATTGCAGACGTTGATTGTACTGCCTAGAGTAAGAGTGATTTGGAAAACTTGAATGAAAAACCTTCTCTTGTTCATCACAGAAGAGGCTCCTGATATGAATTCAATCATACTCCGCAATAGTATAATCACAAACTAGACAGCATTTTATGAGATTAACTGATTTGTCCCACACCTGAAAATAAAATCCGCATGCCACAAAATTCTTCCATGCTGCTAAGATTTAACTTATCATTTGAAAAACAAATAAGACCCATTCATTCATTCATTTGACAAATATTTATTGTGTGAACTACATGCTAGGCACTATTCTAGATGCTTGCTGTACATCAGTGAATAAAACCAGGGACTTGTCTCCAAGGTTACCCACTCCCTCCAACAAGAAAATCTTGGCAGAGTTTCCTGGGGAAGGCGTTGTGCAAAAGTTCTCAGTTTAAAACAAAACAAAACAACAACAAAAAAAACCAACCTCTGAATGAAGGCTCCTGGGCTAAGAACGAAAATATGTATAAAACCTGGCTGGCCAGGGGTCCTAAGTGCCTGACTGCTCACTGTACACCATGTCGGTGTGGGGAAGGAAGCCTTCCCCTGTGGCAGCCTGCCAAGCAGAGCCTCTGTATTGCCTAGGACCGGACAAAATCATATATCGCTTTTTGGCTAGGAGCTAACCTCCTCAAGAGGATTCTGTATTCTTGAGATGGCTTTCTTCTCAAAGTTTCATCCCCCAAAGTTTCAACAGTTTATATTTCATTGGTATGTTTTGGTTTTCATTCTAGTGAAGAAGAAATAAATTTCTACTGTATGCTCTTTCTAGTATAAGTACATGAGTTAGAATGGGGCCTGGGACCTGAACAGTGCTAGGTATAGGTTAGCTATTACTTTTATTATTATTGCTGTTATTATTGCTATATAATTGTTCAATTATATTTCTAATATGATAATTTATTCTCTCCTCTACAGTGTTAGGTAATATCATTATTCCTCATAGAAAAGACTTTTGAAAAGCATTCCTTGATTTTTATGATGTAGAACTCAATCCCTCTGCACTCAAGAAGAAATAGAACTAAAAATTCACCATCCAAATTAAAAAGGAAAAAAACCTCTACAAGCACAGTGTCTTGGCTATCTATTAAGATCCTTATTTAAGCCATCGTGTAAGAAATAATCTTTAATCAGTGCAGAATGTATTGTTTCATGTTCAAAAACCTAAATTCACTTAGTATTCAATAAAAATTTGAAGTCTCGCTTTTGGTGGGATCACACCTACGGTGCATCTTAGTAGGGTACTGGTGAAACTTATTAAATGTAGAGTATGAATGTCTTTATATAGTGATTAAGAAAATGCTATGAGGGCTATCTCTCACAGTACGATCAAAATGTTTCTGATTGTATGTGAAGCACATTCTGCCCTATGATTGCACCAATGTACACAATTATGATTTAATTAATTAAAAAAAAAAAG
>CAUYRH010053951.1:0-19890 GCA_963574655.1 Perodicticus potto | reverse complement strand
CTGTCACCCTGGATAGAGTGCTGTGGCATCACAGCTCACAGCAACCTCCAATTCCTGGGCTCAAGTGAGTCTCTTGCCTCTGCCTCCTAAGTAGCTGGGACTACAGGCACCCCCCACAAGGCCTAGCCAGTTTTTTTTTTTATTGCAGCCATCATTGTTGTTTGGCGGGCCTGGGCTGGATTCGAACCTGCCAGCTCAGGTGTATGTGGCTGGCTTCTTAGCCTGTTGAGCCACAGGCGCTGAACCATCTTCCCATTCTTTAGGTTGGAGCAACTAACTCTTCCATATCTCCAAGCTTTAATTTTTTAATTTTAGATACTGTCTTTTCCAGTTCTAAAATTCTTATTTTTTTCTATTGTTTCTACTGTACTTTTTTGTTTTTTGGTATTTTCTAATTTCTCTGCTGATACAGTACACATTTTTATTTATTATAGACATGTTTTATTAGGCAAAAGAGGTTGAGGGGGGAGACAGGTGAGTCAGGCATATACAATGTATCTTTTTTTTTTTTTTTTTTTTTGAGACAGAGCCTCAAGCTGTCACCCTGGATAGAGCGCTGTAGCATCACAGCTCACAGCAACTTCCAATTCCTGGGCTCAAGCGAGTCTCTTGCCTCCGCCTCCCAAGTAGCTGGGACTACAGCTGCCCTCCACAACGCCAGGCCATTTTTTGGTTGCAGCCGTCATTGTTGTTTGGCGGGTCTGGGCTGGATTCGAACCCGCCAGCTCAGGTGTACGTGGCTGGTGCCTTAGCCCGTTGAGCCACAGGCCCCGAGCCTACAATGTATCTTTTATTGGAAAAAATATATGTATAGTAGTTGCTTTAAATTATTGTCTGCTTAATTGCAAAATCTTTATCATCTCAAGTCTGTAACCACTGACTTTTGATTATGGCTCATACTTTCCTGTTTCTTTGTATACCTTGCAATTTTGGATTATATCCTGAACATTGGAGATGGTAGGTTGTAGAGCCTCTGGATTCTGTTTCATTCCTTCCAAAAGTATTGGTTTTGTTTGTTTTGTTCATTTTTTTACTATAGCAAACTCTACTTCTCCCATAATGGGTGCCAGATAAAATCTCTACTCAGTTATGTCAGTCTTTAATTGAACTGTTTGGAATCAACCCTACACATGGACAGGTCAGGAATGAGCTGGAGATCTGGACAGAGTTGATACACAAGTTTTGTGGCACCTACTCTCTGGCTTTCTCTTTTCTGGGATTTACCCCTCACTTTCCAGTTGCTGTGGTTGTAACGAACTCTCCTCTTACACTTTTAAGATTTATATTTGAGTTTTAGTAGCCCTGCAGCTGTTGGCGGGGGTACTGTGGGAAGACTGCTTCTTACAATAATGGCAAATACTTGTTTCTTGCCTGAAATGTTGGCTCCTCTTCAGCTTGTTTGTGTTTGCTCGCTAGTATCCTTTATGTTTTTTTGTTTGTTTGTTTTTTTTTTTTTTTTTGTAGAGACAGAGTTTCACTTTATCGCTCTCAGTAGAGTGCCGTGGCATCACACAGCTCACAGCAACCTCCAACTCCTGGGCTTAGGCGATTCTCTTGCCTCAGCCTCCCGAGTAACTGGGACTACAGGCGCCCGCCACAATGCCCGGCTAATCTTTTATGTTTTGTCCAATGATGACAGTTACTGTCTGCTGGAGAGCTGGCTTTTAATATGAGCCTTTCTGCCATGACTGGAAGCAGCCTATTCTGTTCATCCTTTAAGTCATTTTTTATTCTGGAAGTTTCTCTTCTGGTTATTCATTCTTACTCTTTCTCTCCCTTTCTCCTAATCCAGTCATTCCGTAGTTTCTCACCACCTGGATTTCGCTGATTCCATCCATGTAGTGTCAGTATTCTTCTCTTTTCTCAGTAGCCCATAACTGGTAGTTGGATACAGTAACTTAATTTCAGGTTTAATTTGGGGAAGGGGGAAACACCCATTATTTATTGATTGTGTGGTGTATTCTTTTTTCAAAAGACATTTTATTTTTTCTGCTTTATTTTAGCTGCTGATGCTCAACGACCACTTCTATTAGTTAGGGATTATGAAATGGTGGTATTTTAAGTTAGTGATTTTCCAAGTGCAAGTTGGAATTTGTGGGGGATATTTGAGAACTTTTAGAGATTTTGTAAGGAAAAAATATTACTAATAGTAAGACTCAATTTGCTGTTTTTACTCCTATTTTCATGGATATATAGTGGAGTTTTTTAGAAGCTACATAACATAAAAATGCTGGAGCAAATGAGAAATTAGGTGTCTTTTATTTAACCAGGCATCATAACATTTGCAAAAATTAAAACTACTCTTTATTTTGGTTTAAAATGCAACAGTTTTATTGTTACTCTTTTTAAAAGTACATTAATGTTACTTATAAATATGAGTAGATCGAGTGCATGTAAAAACACCAAAGTCCTCGATATTTAACTCTTCAAAATAGTTCGTTCCATAACATTTTTAACAGTCACCAATTGGGAGTTTTTTCTTTAAAGAATATATCACTATGAACTTATTTATTTGCTGTGTGTCAGTTTTAGTTACTCTTACTGATTCTCAGGTTATCCCCTCTTCACCCAATGAGATAATCTGTCAGTTGTCTCAATACTGGTGACGTTAACTTTGATTACGTGATTTAAATGTTTCTGAAACTCACTTAAAACTTGGCTCTTCTGCAAATCTCAGTTTTACATAGAAGGACTTTGCCTGAGTATTTCTTTTTCACCCATATATTCACCATATCAATAGAAGCAAAAACAAAGACCATATCATCCTCTCAATAGATGCAGAAAAAGCATTTGACAACGAACACAGTCCCCTCCGAAAATTCAGCAGGCTTTGTAACAAGAACACTTAAGAAAATAGCCATAGGTGGCATATTTCTTAAGCTGATCAAGGCCATCTGTGACAAACCCACAGCTAACATACTGAATGGTGTAAAACTGAAATCTTTTCCACTTAGAACTGGAACCAGACGAAGATGTCCACTAATTGCCACTATTACTCAACATAGTTCTGGAAGTTCTAGCCAATGCAGTCAGGCAAGAGAAGGATATAAAGGGCATCCAAATGGGAGCAGAGGTGGTCAAAGTGTCCCTTTTTGCTGATTATGTGATCTTATACTTAGAAAACCCCAGGGACTCAACTACAAAACTCTCCTGGAAGTCATCAAGAAATACAAAATTTTCAATTTTTTAACTCTGCTTTTTTTGTTCTTGTGTTTTGTAGGCAGTATTATTAAATGCTATAATTATATCTTATATACGAAAGGAGGCAGTAATCCTCCATCTTTACTAAGGAGAGAAAGGACAAAAAAGAAAGTCTGAAATCTAGTTGGATGTGTATTCATTGGCTTAATGAAAAAAGATTCTCTAATTTCAGAGCATCTGTCCTTTTCTTATATCTTTCTACTTAAAGGTTATAAGGAGAATCATGTCACATTGTTTATTCTTTTTGTGCTTTTTATAAAAATAAAGTTTAGTCTGAATAAAGGGTAAATATTGTGGGAGTGAGGGGAAACCTACCCTTTCCCCCCAAATTTGCTAAAATATCAGCTCACAATTAAGGCAGATTAATAAGAGAAAGAGATTTATTTACTTTTGGGGAGAATCACAAAGTAATTATTCAGTATCCCAGTTGGATCTAGGTATTTTTATACCTTCCTTTTATAGGGAGAGGGAGATGAGGAATAGGTAATTCTGTTAGGGGCACTAATTGGTTGCTAGGGAGGGTAGGTGGGTGGGGGAAACTGATTTGTAAGTGATTCTCTTTGCAAATTAAATTAACTTTTAGTGACAGGTGTTATATTTAAAATGATTTGAGCCAGGTTTGGTTGCATTCTTGATCTTTTTTTCCTACAATATAGTGAGGTAAGTGGGAGGAGAAGGAAGTGGATCGCTCTTTTGATGTCTTGGTCTGGTGTATGCAGATAAAGGGAAAGCCTCTACCAAGGCCTTTTGTTCTCCAAGGACCTTTAATTCAAAATACTTTTTATACCAGGGAGTCATATTTTGAGGTGAAATTTCCTAAGCTCTTTCATTATCCATTATAGCAAGTTTCTTTTTTATCTTGCTGTCCCTAAGAGGATCACACAGCTATCATATCTGATGTCTGTGCTCACCTATTTTTTCTCAAGCCTTATGTAACACTGTTTCTTACCTTTCTTTTTGTATATGAGTATTTGGGAATAAGTATGAAGTTTCCTATTTTTTGTGTTCTTAATTGAGTTTGTTGTATTGCTTGCCCTGTATATATTTATTATTTTATGTGGGTACTGTGCTAGATAGCTTCCAACTGTCTTTCTGGCTCCAGGCAGCTGGTCTGTCCAGATATATAAGTGGACCCTCTCTTCCTTTGGCTTGTGGATGGGTTCAGCTGATGAGGAGCCTTGTCCACAGATGCAAGTAAAGAAGGAGAGAGGTTAGGATATTTACTCACTTGACTTCTTCCTGTAGGATTTCTGTAGCCTGGCTGCATCCTTTGACTGGAAGTTTGTAGCTCCTGTCAGGCAGCCCTCTTTGTTTTAAGGGTGTGCCGACCTCTTTCTCTGTTCCTGCCGTTACTGCCTGGAAGGCTGTAATACCCCAGGCTGTTACTAACCCTGGAGTATTACACTCTTTGCTTGTGATTTCCTTATAGCCTACCTATGCTCTGTAACGTTGTCCTTATTAAACTTTCTTTCAAATATCCAAATTGAGTGTGCCATCTGTTTTTTTTATGACAGCCCTGACAGATTAAATATACTTAAAAATATGTTAGATTCTTTCAGTGACTATTTTTTTTTTTTCTTCCGTAGAGACAGAGTCTCACTTTATCGCCCTCGGTAGAGTGCCGTGACGTCACACAGCTCACAGCAACTTCCAACTCCTGGGCTTAGGCAATTCTCTTGCCTCAGCCTCCCGAGTACTTTCAGTGGCTATTATTGTACTTCTATAGTATATTAGCACTAGAATAAGGAAAAACATTACTCTGATAATTTCATGGATTTATTCTTTTGGCTGGTGTGATTTTATTTTTCATTCCTCCATGAGATCTCGGTTTTGAGTCTTATCAATCTGTTTTCAATAAACAGATTTCAGTACACTTTACATGACACAACCCATTGCTTTAAGTGTTACGGAAACTCTGGAAGTAAATGACACACATACAAGCTAGTGTAATACAAGGCAACTGAAAAAAATGAGTTTCCTACAAGAAGTACAGAGTGCTGGAAGAGGAGGGAGGTCTTCTGTCGTGACTGCTTTGATTCTGTTTGCAGCAGAAACCCACCATTTCCTGTGTTCTTCCCCGTTTGTGTTCTAGTGAGGCCTCCCTTCCCAGTCTTTGCTTTTCTCATCGCTCTGTTACCCACCCTGCAAACCACTTAGGAGACGAGGCACAAAAGTAACATAGCTATTACTACCTAAAGTTTACTATGTATGCTGTTCTCAGAGTAAAACATTTATTAACTTGTTTAACCCACTCCCTGTTTTAAGCCTCCCTGTGGTAAGTTTTATTATTATTTCCATTTTACAAATGAAGAAAAATTAACTTGCTCCAGTCAGACAGCGAACAGTTGAAATTCAAACTCAGGCAGCTTGATTCCTTAGTCCAGGCTCATTACCTACCACAACCACCACCTCATTGCATTTAGAACTGATTATCTACCTCATTGCAGAGCAATCAGGACAAAGACAGGGGCTTCAAAGTACATGGGAGGAAAGCTTGGCCTGCTAAATAAGGGAGTCTGGAGAGGCCATAGGAACATTATGAGAACACTGTGACTCAATTGATCAAGCATGTCCTGCATACAATACAGTGTCCACTGCACACCACAATAATCCAAGTATTGGTAAAATCAACAGGTAAGCATTTAGCAATTCTTGCCAAAAAAGGAAGAGAGCGTGGGTATGAGGTAGCCTAGGTAATCAGTGACAAGTACAGAAGGACATAGGTGCCCAGAGATGCAGAGAGACCAAGGAAAGAGTTATATAATTAATGTCAAAGTAAAAGAAAGAGGATATTTATCTCTTTACACTGCCTTTGTGTCAGCAACTCTCTTCTCACTTGTGAGAAAGACCCACTTCCACCTCTTTGGAAGTGCACTAAGCTTTCTCTTTACTTTAATAAATATTCTTTGTTATAGCTCCTATAAATTTACTTTTGCTTTCTATTCATGCTGCCAGAGCTGCTCCTTTTTTTTGGAGACAGAGTCTTTCTTTGTTACCCTTGGTATAGTGCCCTGGCATCATAGCTCACACTCTTGGGCTCAAGCTATTCTCTTGCCTCAACCTTCCAAGAAGCTGGGACTACAGGCACCTGCCACAATACCCGGTTAGCTTTGTTTTTTTTTAGGAACAGGTCTTATTCTTGCTCTTGCTGGTCTCAAACTCCTGAACTCAGGGGATCCACCCGCCTTGGCCTCCCAGAGTGCTGGGATTACAGGTGTATAAACTTGAAAGAGAGTAATTTTAATAGACTGGTGGGAGCAGAAGACAACTTTTCAGGGAGTAAAATGCATGTAGGTCACAAGGAAATAGACACTGACATTTTCTCAAGTGTGTTGCTGGAACACTGGCTCTGTTAAATGAATTTTATCCTATAAGTGGTTTACTGGCTAAATTTGAAAATGTCAAAACCATATAGTTTGAATTACCTACCTAGCTGTCTATATCTGCTGTTGTGATACGGAGACAAGGAGAGATGAATAAAATTATGGGTAGAAAGTTTAGTTTCCAATGCTGGCCTAGATTTTACTAAAGCATTGGTTTTCAAACTTTAGCCTATTTCAGAATAACTTGGAGGGCTGGGCACCACCTAGAGGTACTAAATTCATAGGTCTTATGTGGCTCAGGAATATTTGCTTTTCGGTAAGTTCTTAGGTTAACAGTGATGTTGCTGGTCTAGGGAATTGGGGAACCAAGTTTTGTGCCACTTGAGATAGAATTCAGTTGCCAAATGTAAAGCAGTACGCAAAATAGCTGCGGGGTGGGGGGAGCGGGTGTGTGGAGTGGTGAGGGTGGGGTTGGTGAGGAATGTAGTAGGAAATTAGACCTGGTTAACCTTTTGACTGTGAGCCATTAAGTGCATGTCTGCAGTCAAACAGGATGTTCCTTTGGTATGAAAGAGGCATGTAGGCGTTCATTTTGCAATCAAAAACTTGATGACTAGTGTTTGGCGTTAGTTACCTGACTGGAGTCTGTAAGCATCATGCACTTAGTCCTCAGTGTTTTTCTCAGGTGTGCCTGACATAACTGAAACCAAGTTGGGTGAATTATTTTGATTAGTAAGAAACTAAAAATGTCCAGTAGCGTGCAGTATGCAATTGCTGCGTACCTCAATTGGTTCGTTTCATTTCTGAGGGCTCTGCAAAGGGTTAATAATACCAAGGGACTTTGATAGTGAGAAAGCATGAATTTGTAGTGGACCCAACCACTAATTTTTAATGACTTTCTCTATCAGTTTAACCTTGTAGAGAGCAGGAACAGAATCACAGCAGTTAGTACAGAATTTTAAGTGAATCCTACTGGTTGCTAATGCCAGATAGCTCTAGAGTTCACCGTCAAGCCCTTGGTCTTGGCTTTGTGTCACCATTACTGGTGCCAGGATGGCAGCTCTGTGATCCGTGTGCACCACTTCTTTCTTGTTTTATTTATTTGTTCATTTTATTTATACATTTATTTTTAGTTTTAAAAAGTTGTATAATGGTAGTTAGTAGCGGTTTTGGAATGTAGAGACTAAAAGTTTTAAAGCATTCTTAACTAATTTTTATCAGTTACAGTTAATAGGTCCATAGCTTTGGGCAAATTGCAACCATGTCTCTTGTTGCACATCTGGGAAATTTTAAATTGAAAAATTAGAATCTTTCAACCCTCCCTTTACGAATATAATTGTAAAGTCACAGAATCTTTGAAAATTGCATTTTGGAGGAATTGTTAGGTTTCTGCTTATGGAGAGTCCCATGTAATTTTTTTTTTTTTTTTTTAGGCAAAGTCTCACAGTGTTGCCCTCAGTAGAGTGCTGTGGTGTCACAGCTCATAGCAATCTCAAACTCTTGGGCTTAAGTGATTCTCTTGTCTCAGCTTCCCAAGTAGCTGGAACTACAGGTGCCTACCACAATGCTCAGCTATTTTTTTGTTGCAGTTGTCATTGTTTAGCAAGCCCCAAGGCCAGGTTTGAACCTTCCAGTCTGGGTGTATGTGGCTGGTGCCCTAACCACTGAGCTATGGGTGCTGAGCCAGTCCCATGTAGTTCTAAGTGACTAAATATTGGAGAAGCTAGGCCTCTTTAAGGTTTATGGTATTTCTGGCAGTAAGTTGTATTACCATTCCTGAATGTCTGTACTTTGTCAGGCTTTGCCACAGAAATGTTTTTGTAATGGGATTGTGCCTTAAACCAGACTGTATGTGCCAGCTGTTACTGCCTTATGCCTTTATCTGCATTGAGCCTGGAATAAAAGAGAATCAAAAGAAATGTTGTTTTGAAACGTGGTTGGGGACATGGTAGGAAAAAAGAAGGGTGAGTCATTTTTCCTCTGTTCTTCTTATTTTTTTCTCTTACCCAGTTCAGTGAGTAGGTTAAATTGAGAAGGATGGTTTTCCTTCTCTGATTACTTCAGTATTTATTGGGCTTTTTTTTTTTTTTTTTTTTTTTAAATTGAGACAGAGGTCACTTTGTGGCCCTCAGTAGAATGCCGTGGCATCCGTAGGTCACAGTGACCTCCCACTCTTGGGCGTAAGCGATTCTCTTGTCTCAACCTCCCAACTAGCTGGGATTACAGGTGCCTGCCACAACGCCCGGCTTTTTTTTTTTTTTTTTTTGTAGAGACGGGATCTCACTCTGGCTCTGGTTCAGGCTGGTCTTGAAGCTCTGAGCTCAGGGCAGTTCACCTGCCTTGGCCTCCCAGAGTGCTAGGATTACAGGCATGAGCCACCATGCCTGGCCTGTTGGGCTTTTTGAAGCCAGATATTATGTTCTTTTCACAATGTCATAATTGATTATTCTTTAATATAATTTTGGAAACATGTGGACTTGTTTTGAATAGCTTTCCTAAAGAATAATTGATTACTCTAACTTGTGCATATTTAAGGTATGTAATTTGATAAGTTTTGACTTTTATATACCATGAAAATTTACCACCACAGTAACAAGATAACATTTTCATTATTCCCAAGAGTTTCCTTGGGCTCTTGTGTAATGAATCCATAGATCTGGTCTTTATTATTATAAGTTTATGTTTTATGAAATTTTAAATGAATCGAATTACACAGTATATACTTTATTCATGTTTTTTGTAGGAGTAGTGCCTTTTTATTGCTGAATTGTATCCTACTTTGGATATTTCACTGCTTTGCTTATCCATTCACCTATTTATGGACGTTTGAGTTATTACTGGTTTGGAGTTATTGTCAGTAAAGCTGCTGCAAATGTTTGTGTACAATCTGAGTGTGGACAAGTGCTTTTGTTTTTCTTGGGTAAATACCTAAGAGTAGAATGACTGAGCCTTATGCGAGGTATATGTTTAACTTTTAAGAAACTGCCTGTTTTCCAAAGTAGTTGTACCATGTGTATTCACCAGTTCAGTTGCTCCATGTGTTACCAGCACATAGTATATTGGCTTTTCTAAAAATACATGGGTGTCTACATTGTGAGAGGTCTCAATGTCATTTTAATTTACGTTTTGTACATGACTAAAGTTGGTAGGTGGCTTATAACTTCTTTGGTGAAGTTGGTGAAGTATCTGTTCATGTGCTTTGTCACATTTTTAAAAAAGAAAAGATTGTCTTTTTGATAATTGAGTTGTAGGAATTCCCTTCTGGATTCAAATATAATAGAACATCCATGCTTGACCACCTCCCTTGACCGCCTTGTTAAATTGACCTAATTTTCATAGATTAGGCACACACCACATGTATCTGTTAGTACAGCTGGCCTAGTTACCTCCATATGTTGACCAGTTTGTTATAGTCCCTTGGGGAGTCAGCTTGCAGAGATTCTACTGGTTCTTAAACATTTTGCAAATTTTTTTTATTAGTTGGTGGCTTTTTTTATATTTTTTCTTTTTTCTTTTCTTTTTTTAATAGAATAGCTTTTGATGTTTTTTTTTGTTTGTTTGTTTTGAGACAGAATCTCACTTGTTGTCCTTGGGAGAGTGCTGTGACATCACTGCTCACAGCAACCTCAAATTCTTGGGCTCACGCGATTTTCTTGTCTCAGCCCCTCAAGTAGCTAGGACTACAGGTGCCCACTGCAATGCCCGACTACTTTTAGAGACAGGGTCTCGCTCTTGCTCAGGCTGTTCTCGAACCTGTGAACTCAGGCAGTCGACTTGCCTCTGCCTCCCAGAGTGCTAGGATTACAGGGGTGAGGCCACTGTGCCCAGACTCAGTTTTTAATTTTTTGATAAAGTCTACTTTATCAGTATTTTTTCTTCATGATTTGTTTTTGAGCTTTTTGTCCTATTTTAGGTGTGCATCATTTTATTTCTCTTTTTAATTTTTCTAAAAAGTTAAATATCTTTGATTCTCATTTTTTAAGTTGTTGAACAGGGAAAGCATAGGAGACTCATTGTAAAACTGGAGTTGCATTTGCTCTGTATTTGCGCTTATTATTATTATGCCTTAATAGCAAATTACTTATGGTTCTACTATTTTGGGGTTTTTTTGGTTGATTTTTTGAATTTGTTAAAAGTCTTGTAAAATTACCCTTATTCATGAAACAGAGGTTCAGTTGCTCTGTTTTATAGTTAAGGGGGCTGAGATTCATATAGGTTCTCATTTAGGTTCCATAACTTCACTGATGGTTTATAGTTCATGATTATGCTAAAGCCACAAAAACCCACAAAAAACCCAAATTGCATTTCACTATTAATCTTCCTATGAAGTATTTTCCTTTGTGATTCTGTTGCTGAAATTTTACTGCATTCTACAAGATATTAAAATAAAATAAATTTAGTCCCTTCATTTCGGATTGTAATAAATATCCTCATGGAAAGAAGTATCATTGAAATTATTAAATAGATTAGCTTTCTGAAAAAAATAATTTCTGCTTAAAATTTCATTGAGTGACAATGTTGAATTTAACACATTTTTAAAAAATTTTTTTTTCAAAGGTCTGTAAACAAATTTGGCTAGGATTATTTGATGATAGATCTTCAGCAATTCCAGACTTCAGGGATCCACAAAAAGTGAAAGAGTTTCTACAAGAAAAATATGAAAAGAAAAGATGGTGAGTGAAGTTTGTTTTTAGAGTAAAACCTCCCAAATCACATTTATTATGGGTTAGGTTAGTCTGACACAATGAAGGATAGGAAGGAAGGATCTAGGTAGGTAGATAGGTGAGTAGGTAGACACTCGTTCTCACTTGGCTTTTTATTGAATTGAATTCTAAGGGCCTTCTGCTTTATCTTTTTCTTTTTTTCTTGAACAGAGCTGCTGAGAAACTTCTGCTGTATCTTAACTCATATGCCTAGCAGCAGCTTTCTATTGTAATTACCAGGACTTCTACTATTTTTGAAACGTTAAGGGTCTCTCCTAATCCTTCTGTAGCCCTGTTACATTCTGTAGACATTTGTAGACCCACGAAGCCTCCTTTAAAAATCTTTATTGTATTGGACATGCGGCTCACGCTTGTAATCCTAGCATTCTGGGAGACTGAGGCTAGTGGATTGCCTAAGTTCAAGAGTTCCAGACTAGTTTCTAAAAATAGCTCAGTGTTGTGGCAGGTGCCTGTAGTCCCAGCTACTTGGGAGGCTGAGGCAAGAGGATAGCTTGTGCCCAAAGAATTTGAGGTTTCTGGGAGCTACTGAGGGCAACAAAATGAGACTCTGTCTCAAAAAAATACATATATATATTTATCAAGTATTTATTGAGTCCTGTCTTTTGTATACCAGGCACTATGCTCTGGTATGTTTATAATGTAATTATATCTTCCAGTAAGTTTTTGTTCAAAATATTCCATACTTCCTACCTAAGAAATCAGTTTACTGGCTCAGCGCCTATAGCTCAAGTGGCTAAGGTGCCAGCCACATATACCAGAGCTGGCGGTTTCGAATCCAGCCCGGGCCTGCCAAACAACAATGACAACTATAACCAAAAGATAGCCAGGGGCTGTGGCAGGTTCCTGTAGTCCCAGCTACTTGGGAGGCTGAGGCAAGAGAGTCGCTTAAGCCCAGGAGATGGAGGTTGCTGTGAGCTGTGATGCCACAGCACTCTACCCAGGGCGACAGCTTGAGGCTCTGTCTCAAAAAAAATTTTTTTTAATTTAATTAAAAAGAAAAGAAATCAATTTACTGCTTGGTTAAGAAGAGTATCTTCATATCTCCTTGACTAAATCCATCAGATGTCAATTTTTAAAAGGTAATTTCAGCAGGTTATACATAGAGTTAAGTCCCTAAGGCACAGCAGGCACCCTGACCATAGAGCTGGTGTTTAGCTCTGTGGGGCTCTTCATTTGTAGCCATATAAGAACAATTTAAATATAGTTAACTAAGACTTAGTAGTTATGAACTCTAACTTTATTAGATTTGAACAGTGTATATTTCCTTTTTTTTTTTTTTTTTAGAGATGGAGTCTCACTTTGTCGCCCTTGGTAGAGTGCTGTGGCATCACAGCTCACAGCAACCTTCAGCTCTTGGGCTTAGGTGATTCTCTTGCCTCAGCCTCCCAAGTAGCTGGGACTACAGACACCCGCCACCAAGCCCGGCTATTTTTTGTTGCAGTTTGGCCGGGGCCGAGTTCGAACCTGCCACCCTCAGTATGTGGGCCTGGCACCCTACTCACCCAGCCACAGGCGCCACCATATATTTCCTTCTTGAGAAGTTAAGAAGATAGGTCAGAGAGTCACAAATAGAATAGATAATGGACAAGTAAAGAAACTCATATTTCTCTGAGAAACAGTATTTTAAATCAGAGAATGATAGATTTAGAGTTTGTTTGGGTTTTGAGGGAATACTTGCTGTGATTTATGAGGGAGAGGTTTTTACCTCATTCAGTGAGCATGTTAGCACTGTCGAAAGTTGTATTTATATTACTCTCTAAAATAGATTGCTTTTTGCAAGGCAAGATTAGCCAGGGTTATATGCAGCTGCACTACAGACATTAGATATGAATCTAGGTGAGACTACAGCAGTAAAATTTAGATTCAGGAAAGAAGAAAATACTAGGTGAGATGATTGATAGTAAAAATATAGTAGCATAAATGATTCTTTTACGATGAAAGGCATAATATTACTTTTATCATTTTAGTTCATAATTTTCTAGACATTCTTTGTTGTAGGTAAGTCTGTTTTCCTTGTGTAATCTTAACCTAATTTTTGGTTTCCTCAGGGGTGTTACCAGTTTACAAAGTCAGTTTGATTAGTGTTTAACTGGGACTTTAGATAGGTTAGCTCTAGCTCTTAGGAGAAAAGTGTGAGCAACAGGTGACAGAATTAAAACCATGACCCCTACCCCATATTTATATCAGTTAATATATTATTCATTCAAACCAGAACTCAGATAACTAGAAATTTCCAATAATTATAATTTATTTTATATTTTCTTCCCTGAGAAACAAAATACAAACTTTTCAGTGGGAGATGGAAAGGGAGGAGGCCAGGACCTGAACATTTTTATTCTAAACTCCAACACAACTATAGCATTTAACTGAAGAGCAATGAAATTGGTTTTTTTACATGGTATAAGCACTATCCAAATGTTGTCTCCCTAAGAAAACTCACTATAGGGAAACTGCACTCAATATCACTAATGCTATTGCTATCCAAAGCGATTTTGAAATTGTTTTTTTGACCAGTTCTCCAAATCACTTCACATGTTATATAATAAGCTGCTTTGCTTTGTCACAGGAGTCTTTTGAACCAGTAACTATTACCTGGTTTTATCCTTTGGTAAGATTTGGTAGTACTGAAGAATGTCTATCATCAGTGGTATACCGAATTATGGGAAAGCATAACTGCTTGTATTCATTCTCATGCCTCTTGTCATTTTTTCCATTTGTTAAAAAACAGCAGTTTTATTATTTGAGATGATTATGTAGTTTGATAACAGCTAACGCTTATGTAGTTAAAGCCTGTACTAGGAATTGTTCTAAGTCCTTTTCATATGTCAGCTTGTTTAAACCTCACAACAACCCTGTCTTCATATTATAGATGAATAAATGGAAGCACAGAGAGTTGAAGTAGTTTCCCTAAGGTTCGCAGCCAGCGAGTGGCAGAGCTGGGATTTGAACTGTCTTGGAATATATAGTCTTCACCACCCAGTTTTTCTAATTCCTCCACCTGCTTGATATTGGGGATCAGAAGGAGGGTAGGACAAAACCCAGAATTACAGAGCGCACAAGGCTCTCACATAATTCTGCCCCTTGTAGTTAGGATTGCTGATATTTGGGCATTATATTCTTCCTGCCTCTCTTTCCTTCATTCCCCCTATTCCCTGAATCCTATATTTACATGACTGGTATCAAACCCAAAAGACCTTTGAAGTTTTATGGGCCAACTCCTTGTCAAGCTGAGTAGCTATATAGTATTATATTGTACAGAGTTTAACATAGACTCTTTAAATATTTTTCTCCTGATGGATATTGGTGTTTTATTTCCCAATTTTTTGAAATCATAGAGTATTATGGTAACATCAGTGTGTCTGTGTATGCTTATCTAAATTTTAAGGATAGTTTTCTGAAAGTGGCACTTCTGGGGCAGAGAGCTTACCTGTTTATATATTTTAGTAGACAGCAATTGAATATTTCTAAAGTTCACACTCGGGTCAAAGATGAATAAAACTTTACTTTGCATTTTTATTAGCTCTTTGTTTTCATTTCTGTCCCCTTTTATGAATGGCTTCTTCTGTCCATTTTAAAATGGGATTGTTTATCTTATTCTGATATATCTTTTCTGATCATGAAGTAGTGTAGATTATCCTTAGAGATATATAATAAGCCTTTATATTTTAGGCTATTAACTGTAATAAATGTTTCCCTACCATCTCATCTGTTTCTAAATGTTATTTATGATTTTAAGGTATTTTTGTTTTACTATTCATAATGATGATTATACGTCTTTTGTTGTTTAAAAAAGCAGTTATATGGTATTTATAATCTTAGAAAAACAATAAGTAAATAATTGAAATACATTTTTGGTGGTTAGTCTTCATTACTCTTTCTCTGAGTATTTCAATTAAGTTTGGTCTTAAGCTATCAATTCTAATAAGTGAGAGCATTCTCAGATAAGATTAATGTTGAAGCAGTCTTACACAAAACCAAAATGGAACATATCATTTTTTAGTATAGAATTCTCCACATTTTGCTTGGTTAATTGATTTTCACATGTTTTAGGTATGTCCCGCCAGAACAAGCCAAAGTGGTGGCATCAGTTCATGCATCTATTTCAGGGTCCTCTGCCAGTAGCACAAGTAGCACACCTGAGATCAAACCGCTGAAATCTCTTTTAGGGGATTCTGCACCAGCACTGCACTTGAACAAGGGCACACCTAGTCAGGTGAGTGGTCTTTAAATCTTTGTAGAGATTCCTACTTAAGAAGGATTGAGTGTCAAGAATTTGAGAATTTATAATGTTACATGTATGTCAGTGGTTGAAATGTGCACATTTTTGTATTTTTTGCTATTGCTGATGAGTTTCTTTGACTTTTCTGCAGCTTTCCGAAGGTATACAGGAATGTTGCTATAGCTACCTGTCCTATAGTATACAGTTAGTAAAACATGAATCTTTGGTGACCATCAGAATTAGAACAGAATAGCCTCTGTGATATATAAGAAGGGATTTCTGAAGCAGTAGAATTTTCCCACATACCTGATTGTGAAGCATATTTAACATTGAAACACAGGTAGCTTTGCATTATACCTTATTCTAAAAAAGCATTTTCATAAGTTGGCACTTAAAATTTATACTTCAGTACTTCATTATAGTTGGCAGAACTGTGACAGATGGGTTTCTATGTGACATTGCAACCTCTGTCCTATATAAGAATGTTTCTGAGGCATAGTAGTACTATGGATTAAATCCTATCCTTTTAAATAATGCTAATACTAAGTTAATACTAAGGCTTCTGGATAAATCACAGTTTGCGTAGAGTTTACCTGAAAAATTGAAAAGAAGATTTAAGTCAGTGTACTGTAACTTCCTATATATAAATGTGTTTCAGGTTTGGTGAATGAAGATAGTTTTATATTAAAATTTAGCAGCTCTGACTTGGAAAGTCATTATAGGTAATATGTGGTTTGTAGTCCCCAGTTGTAGGTCGCTCTCAAGGGCAGCAGCAGGAAAAGAAGCAGTTTGACCTTTTGAGTGATCTTGGCTCAGACATCTTTGCTGCTCCAGCTCCTCAATCGACAGCTACTGCCAATTTTGCTAACTTTGCACATTTCAACAGTCATGCAGGTAAGTGTTTTCTCGGAACGGCTTTTGCCAAGGTTGTGTGTAAAGCACCAAGAAACAGCCATTCTTCCATAAACTGAAGTATCTGTAAACAAATTCTGTTGAGGGTGTTTGGTTATCTGTAACTGTTTTGTCCCTGGCCTGTAACTGTTGAGGTGTAACATGAAACCATATAGCTGTGGTGCTTTTCAATCACAGAAGAGAGTATGTTTTGTGTCGGAGAATGGCATGACCTCTTTTCACATGGGAAAGGCTTTAAGGTATAATTTTTTTTACCCCTTTATTGTGGAAAATTACAACTATTAAACAATAACTAGATAATGTAACCTTCAAATTACTCATGGCTAATTTTATATATCATTCCACTTACATTTTTTGAAGCAGTTTTTTGATATAGTACTAGTTTATTTTTAAATATTATATGTCTATGTCTATAAAACAGAAGGATTTGTGTTTTTCTTTGTTAAACATAACCACGTAGTATTATCACCCCCTAAATAATAGTAGTAATAATACTTTATTAGTCAGTATTTGAATTCTCATTCCAATAGTTTTTTTCCACATACATATACACACACACATACATTTTGTGTGAATCAGATTTCAAATAAGGGCCGTAAATTACAGTTGTAAGATATGTCTCTTTGGTCTTATGGAGTGTCCAGCCTGTGGTGGGGGCTGCATGCTGATTTGTTGAGGACTTTTTTTTTTGCTTGTCTGTGCTGTAGAAAAGTATGCAGGAACCTTTTTCTTTCTTTCCTTTTTTTTTTTTTGAGACAGAGCCTCAAGCTGTCTCCCTGGATAGAGTGCTGTGGCATCACAGCTCACAGCAACCTCCAATTCCTAGGCTCAAGCGAGGCTCCTGCCTTTGCCTCCCAAGTAGCTGGGACTACAGGCACCCGCCACAACGCCCGGCCATTTTTTGGTTGCAGCCATCATTGTTGTTTGGCGGGCCCGGGCTGGATTCGAACACGCCAGCTCAGGTGTACGTAGCTGGAGCCTTAGCCCGTTGAGCCACAGGCGCCGAGCCTGCTCTAATTTTTTTTGATCAGAACATACTGTTTATTATAAATGTACAGAGAAATGAAAAAAGTAGTAAAACTAGTATTTAGTACATTGTAATTCAAAACATTAGAAACATTGAGAATTAAACTTTATTTCTTTGTTGCTTCTTTTTTTGAGTTGTTTAAAGGTTTTTTTTATTAAATCATAGCTGTGTACATTAATGCAATCATGAGGTACAATGTGCTGGTTTTATATACAATTTGAAATATTTTCATCGTTCTGGTTAACATAGTCTTCATGGCATTTTCTTAGTTATTGTGTTCAGACATTTATATTCTACATTTAGTAAGTTTCTCCTATACCCTTCTAAGATGCACCGTAGGTGTGGTCCTACCAATTACTCTCCCTCCACCCATCCTCCCCCCTCCCCTCCCTTCCCTTGCCCCTTTTCCCATATTCTTGTGCTGTGATTGGGTTATAGCTTTCATGTGAAAGCTATAAATTAGTTTCATAGTAGGGCTGAGTACATTGGATACTTTTTCTCCCATTCTTGAGATACTTTGCTAAGTCTGCTCTACTTTTGTTTATTTTTTTTCTTCTGCTGGGTTTGGGATTGGAATGTTCTTCTTTTTCCAATTGTTTGAGATGTCCCATTAAGTTGTTAACTTCCTCTCTTTCCGTTCTCTTGAGGAAGGCTTGCAGTGCTTTAAATTTCCCTCTTAGGACTGCCTTTGCAGTATCCCAGAGGTTCTGATAATTCGTGTCTTCATTATCATTTTATTCCAAAACACTCATGACTGGGAAGAATGAACATTGTCAAAATGTCCATACTACCCAAAGCAATATACAATTTTAATGCAATCCCTATTAGAGCTTCATTGTCATACTTTAAAGACCTCAAAAAAATAATATATCATTTTATATGGAATCAGAAAAAACCTCGAACAGCCAAGCCATTACTCAGAAATAAAAACAAAGCAGGAGGAATTATGCTACCAGACCTGAGACTGTACTATAAATCAATAGTAATCAAAACAGCATGGTACTGGCACAAAAACAGAGAGGCAGATGTATGGAACAGAATAGAGAACCAAGAGATGAACCCAGCTACTTACCGTTATTTGATCTTTGACAAGACAATTACAAACATGCAGTGGAGAGAAGATTCTCTATTTAACAAATGGTGCTGGGTGAACTGGCTAGCGACCTATAGAAGACTAAAATTGAACACACACCTTTCACCTTTAACTAAGATAGATTCTCACTGGATTAAAGATTTAAACTTAAGACATGAAACTATAAAAATACTAGAAGAAAGTGCAGGAGAAACTCTTGAAGGAATAGGCCTGGGTGAATATTTTATGAGGAGGACCCCCCAGGCAACTGAAGCAGCATCAAAAATACACTACTGGGACCTGATCAAACTAAAAAGCTTCTGCACAGCCAAGAACACAGTAAGTGAAGCGAGCAGACAGCCCTCAGAATGGGAGAAGATATATTTGCAGGTTATGTCTCTGACAAAGATTTTTTTTTTTTTTTTTTTTTGGAGACAGAGCCTCAAGCTGTCACCCTGGATAGAGTGCTGTGGCATCACAGGTCACAGTAACCTCCAATTCCTGGGCTCAAGCGAGTCTCCTACCTCTGCCTCCCAAGTAGCTGGGACTACAGGTGCCTGCCACAACACCCGGCTATTTTTTGGTTGCAGTCGCCATTGATATTCGGCAGGCCGTGCTGGATTCGAACCCGCCAGCTCAGGTGTATGTGGCTGGTGCCTTAGCCACTTGAACCACAGGCATCAAGCCTCCAACAAAGGTTTAATAACCAGAATACACAGAGAACTCAAACGTATTAGCAAGAAAAGAACAAGTGATCCCATCTCAGGGTGGGCAAGGGACTTGAAGAGAAACTTCCCTGAAGAAGACAGGCGCACGGCCTACAGACACATGAAAAAATGCTCACCATCCTTAATCATCAGAGAAATGCAAATCAAAACTACTTTGAGATATCATCTAACTCCAGTAAGATTGGCCCACATAACAAAATCCCAAAATCAGAGATGTTGGCGTGGATGTGGAGAAAGGGAACACTCCTACATTGCTGGTGGGAATGCAAACTAATACAGTCCTTTTGGAAAGATGTTTGGAGAATACTTAGAGATCTAAAAATAGACCTGCCATTCGATCCTATAACTCCTCTACTAGGTTTATATCCAGAAGACCAAAAATCACATTATAACAAAGATATTTGTACCAGAATGTTAATTCAGCCCAATTCATAATTGCTAAGTCATGGAAGAAGCCCAAGTGCTCATTGACCCACACATGGATTAATAAATTGCAGTATATGTATACCATGGAATATTATGCAGCCTTAAAGAAAGATGGAGACTTTACCTCTTTCATGTTTACATAGATGGGGCTGGAACATATTCTTCAGATTTTATGCCTGAAAATTCTGTAAGGAAACTGGAAACCATGCAAATTAACATTATCAGTGCCCTGGCCTGGCAGCGATAGCGTAGTCTAAG
>CAUYRH010053949.1:0-54545 GCA_963574655.1 Perodicticus potto | reverse complement strand
TTCCTGTAACTGCGCTTTTCCTCCACAAATATGTTTTCTGCTCCAGTGATGTTCTTTCCCCTGACTTTCCCCACTCTCCAATGTGGTCCTTTATGGGAGCATGTTCTCGGCAAGGCACACTGAAATCCTAAGGAGAACCTGCAGGCAGAAGCATTAATTCTCAGAATTCATTTCTGCTTCCTTATAAAGAGAAAGTGGGGGAAAGGCGGAATGAGATGGGAGGGGGCCCACATCAGGGAGGTTGCTCTAGTACACGGTTTCCAGGTTCTACTTTGAGAGCAGTTTAGGTTGAACAGTCCCCTGACTACTTCAGAGCTACACTGGCCCCTCTCTCCTTCATACTTCACAGCATGTGGTCAGGAAAAAATGTCCATCTGCAGCTTTACAAGTCACTGGTGCCTTTCATCTCCAGAGTGCAAGGGACAGGAAAGATGGGGAGAGCATTTGAATAAAAGGAATCATGATAATAAAGAAACTTCGAAAATTATAATTATTGGGGCACGTTTGTCTCTCCTGTCCCAACCACCTTGACACCCCCCCACGAAGACAGCAGATGCACACACACAGTGTCAGTGTCACAGAACCATCCTCTATCACACTAGGAGTTGGTGTTTGCTTCTGTCTTCTCCTTATATTGTAAAATGCAGACCCTCAGGACTTAGTTTTTCATACACAGCACAGTAACAACAAATATGTGATGAATGAATGAGTGATGGGTGGATGCATGAGTGAATGGTGGAAAGAACCCACTGCATGAATGATCAGTAGATTTGCTGCTTCTTAACTTCACAGCCTCAGGTCAGGTTTTAGACCTCTCTGGGTCTCAGTTTTCTCATCTGTAAAACTAAAAAGGCACAACAAGGATTTTAGAAAAGAAAGAGTCACAGAAAAAAAGAAGTTGATCTCTTCTTTCAAGGACCAGTCCCACCCATCACCATGGTGGAGGCTTTATCTGCTTCTCCAGGCAACACTGACACTCTAAAGACAGTCCCCTTCTACTTTCTCCATATGTTTGTTATAGTTGAACACTGAGGTCCAAGAATGTGCTATGAAGAAGAACAGAATTTAAAAACTAACCAACTGGAAACACTGCTAGAAAATGAATGGAGGACAGAGGAGAAAGCTGGAAATGAGAGGGGGCTTGAGAACTCTTTAACAAAAATCCACTGGGAAAAAAGAAAACAGAAACATCTATAAGGAGAAAAACAATGATAAATGTGCCCCAATCTCCATGAAATAAGAAAACTATTAGTATGAGATTGGCAGATATTTTTAGAGCAGGAGGGTAAATGCTGAGAGCAACTTACAGCTCCCTAGACCTTCAATATCCCTGGCAAGGGCCAAAGGGATGTCATTTTAAGGCAAGGAGGAGATGTCTATTTGTCAATGAGTCACCTCTGTCCCAGCAGAAATTTCTGCACTCACAGGTGAATTCCCAGGGAGGGATGGTAAAGGTGGGTTTCAGGCCTCAGTGTGGTGCGGAATGAGAGGGACCAGACACTTGCTCATTGATGCCATAGCTGCAGAGGAACAGTGCCACCCAGTGTTCTCAAGATTGCATCTTTCCAACTTTTATCGTTCTTCACAACTGAAGGAATTTGAGAATTTATTTCTGCTAAAACATACTTTGAGCTAAAGTATTTCCAGTTGATTCACTGGCAAATGTAAATGTTGCAGTCGCTCATTTGATGTTTTAGAGAGGGAAGTTGGGTTAGAGAAGAAAAAAGAAGATGATGGGAGTCCCAGTTACGCATCAGCATATAGCCCTGCAGAACTATATAGAGAGTTTGTTTCAAAAGCTTCTAACTTTGGAGAGAGCTGTCATTCAACGTGGCAAGGGCAAACTGAAGGTATGCACTAAGCTACTGATGGTGCCAAAGCACCGAGGCCACAGCGGAAGCTGTGTAACAAGCTCCATAATTGCAGTGAATGTCAAGATGGGTGAGAACAGAGGAGTACAGTTAATTTGACAAATATAATAGAAAGATTAAGTTGTTAAGCTTCAGGGCCCTAATCCCAGCTACCATTTTCTTCCTGTGTGTCCTAAGAAAAGTTACCTTAAAGTCTCTCTTCATTTCAGCTTCCCCTGTGAAAATAGGAGTGATAATAAAGACTTTATCACATTGCAAGAAAGATTAAGTAATTTAATGTATTTGAAAGAGCCTAACACAATGCCAAAAACCTGCAAAAATTCATTAAAGGCGGTTTCCTGTTATAGAAAAAACTTCAGGAAGGGTTTCACTGGAAAAGCAACTTTTGAGCTAGACCCCACAGAGCTAGGACTCCCATTTTTTGGCTAAAGAACTGTTTTCCTCCTTAATTGAGGAAGCAGCTCAAGACAGGTGCACATGGAGCAGTGAGGACTCTTGTAGCTGCCCCTCCAGCCACATCCCATGACTCATTCCAAGGGATTCGAGGGGGACAGCTGTCACAAGCAGGTCACTCGGATATCCCAAAGGATGTACAGGGTTATCACCAGGTGAAGGGAGACTAAAAATGGAGCAGCCCCCCTATTCCCAAACAGCCTCTTCTGCAGAGCTTCTGTTAGAGATTGAAACTCCAATTTCCCTGCAGACTCATAAGCTACGGCTGAAACCCTCAGGTCAGGGAGGTATTTGTTAAAGATGCCGAACAGAGTTATTCCTGTACTCTAGGAGGGCGACCTGCTGCTTTTCTGCCTCTAATGGAGTCAGAAAAGAAGGCTTTGTTACCGAATAAAATTAGGCTTATTCCAGTGTAAAAATGATTCTCAGAAATGCCTGTTTTCCCAGTCAATGAGAAACACCTATTTAAATATTTCTCACCTCTAACACTGAAATTTACAGATTCCTCCAAGTCCTGGTCAACAATCACAGCAACGCTTCAGGTGAGAGGAAGTAGATTCTCACTGTGAACATGGAAAGGCTTCTTTCCCCACACATCCCTAAGTGGAAGAACATGTCATTACGCTTCGCTTACAGCACCACCTAACGTTCACTTCCCATGCAGGAGATATCTTTCCTTTAGGAATCTTACAAAATCCATGCTCTTTCATCTTAAGTTTGGCAATCAGGAAAAATAGCGATCAGTACAGTATAAGGCACCAGAATATATGCCAAAGAAGTGAAAGTGACACACTCAACCTAAGAGAATATTTCTTAATTATAATTAGGAAGGCAGGGAGTGACATCAGAGCAGAGGAATAAATGTGCAAGCATGTCAAAATTAAACGTAAGGCAATGCAAAAATAATAATTGAGCACCTACTAAAGGCCGAGTATTGCCGGGCGCTGGAGATATTGCAATGCTAAAGAGAGCACCATTATTTTCAAGGAGCTAACTTCAAAACAGACAATGGTAGTACAGAATAACTAACTATGTGAGCAAGCTGTAAAGAAGGCCCTAAAGGTGCTAGTGGAAGATTTTTAAGAGTAAGTTCAAGAACTCAGAGGTCAGAAATAGATGAGACCTGTATTGAAGTGTTGCCAGACCTAAAAGATTAAGGCAGGAGCTGAAACTGGGAAGCCCATCAGAAGGCTGGGAGCTGTTTTAACTGGTTGCTTCCCCAGCACCCGAACCATCTCCCCCACAAAAAGACAAAGATTTTCCTTTGAAGAACTATGCTTTCCCTAATTTTTCAGCAAATCAGTTTGGCCAGAAGTGACCCTACCTTCAGCTGTAGGGGTGGGACTCAGCTGACTTTAACAGTCAGCACATGACTGTTTGGTCACTGACACTGGTTTTCAGAAGATGTGACTCAATTTAAACCAGTAAGGCAGGAGGAGACGTTTGTTGGAATTTAAATAAAAGAAGTGTCGCTTTTCCACGGGAGCCAAAAGAAAAGACACCTCCCTTGCTCTGGACAGCTGTGTGTTCTAGAAGTGTTGCAGCTAATACTGCTCCTATAAGCTAAATGGTTAACAGTGCAAGGTGACAAGGAGAAGGGAAGGTAACATTGTGAATGGCAGAGTCCAGATGACATCATGAACCTCTGAATCAAACTGTGACCTTTTCCATTTTATAAGCCAATAAGCTATCTTTATGTATTAAACTAATTTATTTTAATTTTTCAAGCTATATAAGTAATGCATGCTTATTGAAACATGCGAAGTAATAAAAGACATAAGATAAAACTAACCAGCTTCTTCTATGTTCTTTCCCTTCCAACCCTCTGAAATTTTCAATATTAACAGATGGTTGTTGTTAGAGTCTAAACGTCTAAACTGTGTCCACCCAAAATTCATATGTCCAAAGTTCTAACTTCTAGGGCTTTAGAAAATGATTGGATATGGCGATAGGGACTTAAGGAGATGATTAGATTAAAATGAGGTCAATGGCTGGTCCCTAATTCAATACAACCAGTATCCTTAACCAGAAGAGGTGATTAGGACAGATTAGGACACAGACACAGACGGAGGAAAATGTAAAGACACAGGGAGAAGGCAGCCATCACAAGCTAAGGAGGGAGGCTTCAGAAGACACCAGCTCTTCTCCACCTGATCTTGGATTTCCAGACTCCAGAACTGGAAAAATAATTTTCTGTTGGTTAAGCCACTGCATAGACTGAAGGTTTGTGTCTCATCCTCCATCCCCAGATTCATATGCTGAAACCATAATTCCAATATGATGGTATTTAGAGGTGGGGCCTAAGGAGGTAATTAGGTTTAGATGAGGTCATGAGGGTGGGGCCCTCACGATGAGATTAGGGCCCTTAAGGAGCCCAGAGCTCACTGGTGCTCGTTCTCACTCACTCTTTTGCTCATGCTCACTCTATGTGCAATGGTTCTCAACCTTCCTAATACCACAAAGCTTTAATACAGTTCCTCATGTTGTGGTGAGCCCCAACCATAAAATTATTTTCGTTGCTACTTCATAACTGTAATTTTGCTACTGTCATAATGTAAATATCTGATATGCAGGATCTATTTAGGCAACCCCTGTGAAAAGGTCGTTTGACCCCCAAAGGGGTTGCCATTCACAGGTTGGGAACCGCTGCTCTATGTGAGAATGATGCAGCATCAGCATGAAAGATAGACAGCTGTATGCAAGCCTGGAACCAGACCCTCACCGTCACCAAGAAGTTGACCATGTTAGACCTCTGATCTGGGACCCAGCCGTCATGCTTGTGAGAAATTTCAGGTGCTTAAGCCACTGAAATTCGAAGTTTGCAGTACTTTGTTGTGGCAGCCCTAGAAAACCAGGACAGATTTGGATCTTTCCACACATTTCTCCTTCTTTTGTATATCATACAACGTATATACACATAATCAGTGATCTATGTTTGTTGTTATCAAAATGGAATCATACTTTGTCATGATTCTGCAGTCTTCTCTTGCCACAAAAAGTGTGACTATTGCTAGAAATCAGTTGGAATCAATCTAATTACTTCTGTTTTCTAATTTCTTAATTTATGTACATAAATATAATTTGAAATAAACATAATCACATCCATGCTGAGGCTTTAGGGGAATTTGCTTTGTTTTTATTGCTTGTAGGGACTTGGGGGGCTTTTGTTTTGTTTGGGGGAGGTATTTTTGGTGTTATTTTCCTTTTTCTTAGCTTTTCCCTGGGACTTGTCTCACCTTCTTCCCCTCTCTCACACACCCAAGATATAACAAATTAACAACTCAAATGTGTCCTTGAGGGGTATACCTTTCTTTGGACCATATCATCTTTTTACTGCCTAAGTTTTGTCATCCCAACCTAACTTGGAGACCCCTAAGAGGCAGATGATTATAATACAAAGCCATGGCTTCATCCCAGCCAAATGGTTCACCGTAAATGGTCAGTGGATGTCACTTTTTCCATGTGTTCAGTGGTTGTTGTAAAAACCTTGGATACAGTCGTTGCCGTAGCTAGGAGCACAGGAAAGAAAGGTGACTAATGCAGGTGTCCAAAGGGGTCATTTACCTGTGGGTCACGATCCCTTTGGACTGTATTAAAGGGTTGCAGCATTAGGAAGGTTAGGAACCACTGGACGAATGCCTGTATCTTCGAGGTGATGACTGCATTTGTGAACACACATGAGACACCTACTCAGAATGACTTAGGACAGTGAAATGGCTGCTGGACTCCCCACAATAGTTGGCGAGCCCTACTAAAATGATTTACTTCTTCCTAAGTTTACCACACTGCCTCACTATTGCCTTCAAATGATAATATAGGAGAGAGGCAACTACAATAGCAATCTTTATGAACAGCTCAGATGCATCAGTAGAGATAAGTTGGCATTGTTTTGGTTGATGTTAATGTGGTTTATCTCCTTTGGCAGCAAAATTACATGCCCAAATTTCCATGCCTTTTTAAATCAATATAAAGTATAAGAAAAAGACAAGCAGTTCCTATTTCTCTTCCCTTGTAAGGGTAGAGTTATTGAACCAGCTGTGCTTCACTTTGCTTAAGGTGATCTTTCTTCAGCAGACCAAAGACAAAATGGATCAGAGAGACACAAGATCCAGTCAAGAAGCGCTGTGAAGGAAACAGTGGAATTCCACACAGATGGCCATGGGGGAAACAAGTCTGGGGTTGCTGAGCTCACAGTTTTATGCTATCTATTAGCAACTCATTAGCATGTGTGCCCTACCAAAGTGTTTTATTGTGTTCTAGAGCCTCTGATTTCACTTTTTTCTCTGGCTGTTAGACATATGCTCAAGACTCAAATATGCTAGAAATATTATTAATGTATTTAAGGAAAGAGTCAGCTGAGTGCGGTATCTCACACCTGTAATCCCAGCAGTTTGGGAGGCCAAAGCAGGAGGATCACTTGAGGCCAGGAGTTTGAGACCAACCTGAGCAACCTAGTATGACCCTGTCTCTACCAAAAAAAAGAAAATAAAATTAGCTGGGCATGATAGCACACACCTATAGTCCTAGCAACTTGGGAAGCTGAGGCAGGAAAATCACTTAAGCTCAGAAGTTGAGGTAATAGTGAGCTATGATTAAACCCTGTACTCCAGTCTAGACAGAGTGAGATCCTATCTCAAAAAATATATATATTTTACATATCTATGTGAAAAAGACAAACTCTCTAAAATAGATTATAAGTAAAGAATATAAACAGACTATTCATGTGGCCTGTAAACAGCTTTTTAAAAATTAATGCTCAGCCTCACAAGGAAGCAATAAATGCAAATCAAAACTATAACTAAATATTTTTGGTCCATCAAAAAGCAAATTAAAAATATAGTGCTGGTAAGGATGTCAAAAATTGGGTTGCATACAATGTTGATGGAAGCATAAATTACCACAAGCTTTCTGAAAGGCAATTTGGAAATTCATAGCCATACAATGTAAAAATGTGACTACTTTTGACCCACAACTCTATTTCTGAACACAAATTATGGTATATGATTATTTTTTCTTAAAAATCTTTTCACAAATGCATGAGACTTTTAAAAATATAGGTAGACAAATTTTATTACCATAGAGGAAAATGTCTGTGCATGTGTATACATACCCATTTGCACACATAGATAAAGAAAATTCTGGAAGATGAGAATTTACAATGGTTATAGATGATTACATTTTCAATTACAATTTTCTATTATAATTACAATGGTTATAGATGATTTCATTTTCTTTTTTCTTTTTTTTATAATGACTATATATGTGTTCCTTTTTTGTTTAAATTTTTAAAAGGTTAAAACTGCAAAACAGAAATGAAGGTATTCTCTGTTAAAAAATATGTATACATGTGCAAAAGGAGACAATTAGACTCTTAACAACGGCGCCCTCAAAGTTGGTATGAGAAATGCATACATTATTAGCATTAGTAACCCTGCACTCCCAGGGAGCCCGGGAGTCAGACCAGGCGCAAACACAGCAGAGCTCTCCCCGGATTCTCAGTGATCATCTCTCCCCCTGCCTCACCATACTTCTTCTTTCCAGTCCATGATCCTCATGCCTGTGACCATATGCAAGGGACTGGATGCTTGTGTCTCTCCAAAATGTGTATGTTGAAATCCTAACCCCCTGTGTGATGGGACTAGGAAGTGGCTCCTTTGAAAGGTAATTACATCATTAGGGTGGAAGAATTAGTGCCTTAATAAGAGGGACACCAGAGAGCTCTTTTGCCCTCTTTATGCCATATGAGGATACAATAAAAAATTGGTAGTCTGCAAAGATGACAGTCGTAGAACCTGACTATGCTGGCACACTGCTGGGGGACATCTAGCCTCCAGAACTGTCTGAGATGAATCACTGCTGTTTATAAACCACCCAGTCTATGGTACTAGGTTAAAGCATCCCAGATTGTCCAGAACACTATGCCTGGGCTTCAGCCTCTGCCAGCAGTCTGAGTCCTGTCTCTGCGCTGTGTGTGACCTCTGCTCTGACCTCTACACTCACTCTGCAGCTCACCCCTCCTCCAACCACCCGCACTTGACTCTGATTCAAAACAGTGGTTGACTGAATATGAGCAACACATTCTTTCAGAATAGATTTTAATATGAAATCATGACTGTTCATTAGGCACCTGCTAGACCCCTGGTACTACAATAAAGCAAGTCGGAGCATGTCACTCGTCTGCCCAACACCTGCTCCAGCCTCCAGAGAACTCAGATAATCGGCCCCGTTATCACAGTGGCCATCGGGCCCATGGCCATCCTCTGACCTTTTCTCTCCCTATTCCACCTCTTGCTCCCTCCATCCAGCCACGCAGCCTCCTGCCTCTCCAGAGTAGGCAGGGCACTCCTGCACTGAGGGTTTTCTATCGCTGCTTCCTCTGCTCTGGAGTTTTCCAGCAAGCATTCACTTGGCTCACACCCTCATACCCAAGTATTCATTAAAGCTTCCCCCGTTAGGGAGGCTTTCCCTTATTTCCCCAATTAAAATTGAAAGCACCACTGATTCTAGGACTTTTCTGTTTCTCCATAGCACTTCCCACCATCTAAGTGTGATTTCACTCATTTGTTTTTTATCTGTCTTCCCTCTGGGAAGGAAGCTCCCTGAGGACAGAATTTGTTTCACTTGTGTCCCTGGCCCCTTGAGTAATGTCTGGCACACACTAGGTTCTGAATAGACACATGTGAAATGAAGAAATGAAGGTGCTTGATGAGTCCAACGATAGCCTCAATTTTCCTAACACTGTCGGAGGCAGACGTTCAGAACTCCAGTTTACAAAGACGCAAAGAACCTCCAATTAAGAATGTGAAAATGTCCCTCAGCAAGAAAACAGTAAACAAGATGGAAAATACAGAATTATTGGGCTCCAAAGCCAATCTCCTCTCCACTAGGACTGCCTTAGAACTGCCCTCAGGGAATGCATTTTCACTACAGAAAAGTGTGGAGGGATTCAGATCATTCTAGTGCCTATTGCACATTTTGAAATATTGCTAGTCCACTTGACAACCATATTCCAGACTGAAGAAGCTTGAATCACCAAGATCATAGGCTAAAACTTATTCCATTTGTAGAACACTCATTCAACTTGTCAGAGCCCTCGGACTGCTGTTCCCAGTGTTCTTTCTGGCTGTGCTATGCTCTTGGCCTAGACAAAAGCACTTGGCTTTGGAATTAGACATACCTGAATGCTAGTCTCAGAGCTGGCATACCTTATCTGTGTGGACACTTGACCCATTCCTCTGAACCCCAACATTCTCATCTGTAAGAGAACGTTAGTATTTCCAACCTCAGGGGTTTTTTGCTAGGATTAACTGAAAGAAGGCATGTAGAGTGCCTAGCTTAGTGCTTGGCACTTAGTAAATGTGCAATAAAAGATCGTTGTCTTTTCCCAGGTGAGATGCCAGGACTACCGGTGGCTTCCTTAGGCTCATGATCAAGGGGCCGGTGTCTCCAGGTCCCTCAGAAGTGAAGAATATAATGAAGCCCATTCTCAGGCAGGTGGCCGAGGGCCATTTCTGGGGCCTCCATTTATGCCTTTGTAGCAGATTCATCACAAATTACAATTACGTGTACCTTGTTTAAAAAGTGCATTGAACAGACTTTAAACTTTCTCCACTCTTTGCTTCAATCTTATACTAAGGTAATTTGGTTATTATAAAGTGAGTGTGTGTATGTGATGTGTACATGCACATTTACGGCACAATTGCTGGGTGTGATTACCCATATATATGTTTTACACATATTATCATATGTAATATATATTACATTATATTATATGTATTACATATATTATACATTATATTATATACATACATTATATTACATATACATAATATACATACATTATATATACATATATTATATACATTATATTATATATATATAACATTATATTATATGCATTACATATATTAAGAGGCTGGTGGAATGCCCACTTTGATAGAGGTTATGTGATATTTTTTCTTTTTTTGCTATAGCACTTAGTATTTCAGATAACCTTATTCACTTGCTTGAGTGTGTATTATGTTTCTCATGTAGCCTATGAGTTCCTCGAAGGAAGAGACCACGTCCATGTTTCTCAGTCACTTTTTCTCCAGTGACTGTGACAGCATCTAGAACACAGTGTTCAATAAATATTTTTCAAAGAGAAAATGTAGAAGGAGAATACATTTTTCTGAAAATATTTGACTACTCTGAATCAGAGGGAATCCTCCACAAGACCCAGGTAACATGGTTTTCTAAAAGCCAATTTGATTAATTGGCATTTGTTAAAAATATTGAATGTGTTTTTATGCAAAATTACTTAACTATTGGGACTATTTAAGATTCTAACTTGTACTATAAGCAACTGATACCACTTCTGGGCAAGGGGTATACCTTCCTCCCAACAGCATCATCCCCACTCTCAAGACTTCCTTTAGGAAACAGAAGAGAAACATTTTTAAAACCATCCCAGAAATCCCAGCTATGCACTCAGCAAATTCTTTTTTCTTTTTTTTTTTGAGACAGAGTCTCACTTTGTTGCCCTCAGTAGAGTGCCATAGCATCATAGCTCACAGCAACCACTCAAAGTCTTGGGCTCAAGGAATTCTCTTGCCTCAGCCTCCCAAGTAGCTGGGACTATAGGCGCCCACCACAATGCCCAGCTATATTTTTTTAGAGATGAGTTCTCATCCTTGCTCAGGCTGGTCTTGAACCTATGAGCTCAGGCAATCCACCCGCCTCGGCCTCCCAGAGTGCCAGGATTACAGGCACGACAGTAAATTCTTTTTGTTCTAGTTCTAAATTCTCGGAGTTTTTTGTTGTTAAATCATGGTCGAATTTCATTTGTGTTGTTTATAGTTCAATAATGTCATACCAAGATCTCCAAATATATAGACAGTCTAAAAAGATCTTTGTTCGTGGTTTGGAGATGTATCTTCAAAGGTATCCTTTGAGATAGTCTTCAAGGTAAACATGCTGTGGGGCTCTACCCTCATCGCTGTGGTTTCCTTCCTCATTAATCAAACACAGGTGAAAAAATTGATGACAAAGATACCCTTAGGCCTTTGTACTTCTACAAAGATGCTGCCACCAAAGTCGAAAACTTACAATGAATCAGTGTAAGACATTTTGTCATTTAATGTCTTGCAGTACACTAGGGCAATAAAAAATTTTCAATATCGTTCAAATATTCTAACCAAGTCTAATCAAATATGCAAGGCACATTTTAAAGAATACAAAAAAAATCTCTAATGTAAGGTAGAGGTCAACACAAACAAGTCATAAAGCGGGATGTAGAGCAATAGCTCAAGTTTATTTGGTGCCTCGGTGAAGGCGGGTGAGGCTCAGTAGGCATCAGACCCAAGGAGCAAGAGTGCTTATCTTGTAAAGGTTTAGGTAGGGTACGAGAGGGAGAATATTACTCTGGTGTGCTAGTGACTGTTGCCTGGTAGGGTTCCAGCTGGCTTCCTGCTGAGACTATTCTGTTCACTTATGGTTCAGCCCCACTGGACACAATGTGTTTACTAATTCCTCATTTCTTCTGGCTGGGTACCACAAGGGGGTAGTTTCAGCAGAGGTCACTGAACAGCCAAGATGGAGCGGCCTGGGCTTGCTCTATTTGTGGAGTTCTGCCGACCAACTTATCAGCTAATATGCACCCAAGAATTGAAGAAGAAATGTATTGTAAAAGTCTGGGAGAAAAAAAAATTGCTGAAGACTCCCTTTATCTCCTCTGAAGTATTTTTTAAATAAATGTTATTTCATATGCTTGAGGTTTACCACATGATGTTGTAGGACATGTATAGATAGTAAGGTAGTTACGAAGGTAGTTACGACAGTGCAACAGATTAACAACCATAATTTCATGCAAGTTCCTTTGTTGTGTGTAAAAGAGCATCTAAAATTTATGTGTTTAACAAAAATCTCTAATATAAGGAGCCCTATGAAGTTTTAATCAGGCCCAATTTTGTTGCAGCTGGCATGGAAAGAGAATAATTAGTTTCTATTTTTGGAGGTCCTGCTAACCAGAAATTCTACAATAAATTGCCAGGCACAGGAAAAGGGTGAAGTGTGCTCAGGTCCCATCTCAGTGACAAAGGGATTAAGCGCCCAAGGAACACACTAAATTTCTGCATGTGAGAACTCACGATTATTTCAGACTATGGGGATACAGAAACAGAGTTCTTTCTAATCTGCCCTGGTATTTCCAAAGAAAAATAACCTTTCACTGATACAGCAGGAGAGAATTTCAGAAGACATATGATCAGTGCCTTTTTCTTTTTTCAACCAATGAAGAACTGTATCAAAGAAGGGTTTTTTCAAACTGGATAAACCCACCAGGTGGCAAAGAGTCTTTTTTGCTTGTATTTGTTAAAACAATAGAATAGATAAGCCAATTATTTTTTAAAAATTGAAAAGTAAAATTCTATCATTGTACTGGGTAGACTGGTTTCATCTGTACAGGCATAAAGATATCTGAGGCTCAGGCGAGAGGAATGGATGACTTCTAGGAACTCTTATATTCAATACAATTGATATTAATTGCTCGTGAAACTGGATGTGATACAGGAAAACAGAGACTGAAGACTCCCAGGAATCTGACACGGGTGACTGGGTGAGCACCATCGGACCAAGAGGACAGCGACCTCTCACTTTCACAACCTACTTCTTCTTTTTTTTTTTTTTCAGTTTTTAATAGTTTTATTACAGGTAAAAGTGCATTTTGTAAAGTGTTTCAATATCCGGTTTCATTTGGCAGGTGGTAACAGTCAACTCCCCATGGTTCATGAAAGGTTTTATTGTTACCATAGATCCCCTCTCAACACAAAGTGAATCAGAAATACTTCCTATTAAGTGTAAGTCTGTCTGCATCAAACATAAAGCATTACACAATTAAATAAAAATTTTAAAAAACACCATTATTTCCCATCTACTAGTGCAGAAACTGAGGAATTAACAAGTACTTCTGTTAAATTCCAACTTAAATCATTTTTAAGATTTATCAAATATAAATATTTTATGAAAGTAAAACTAAGCTCTCTTAGAAACAGTTCACCAAGTGATGGGTTCAAACATATTACAGGGTTGAGTAAATGACTGATGAGGCTATGCTCAGTCCTTTTTCTAAGTGCGTATTAGTCAGCTCTATCCACAGGAGGCAGTGTGAAGATAGGCCAAAAGCGACGGATAGGTAACTCACCAACTCCAGCCAGCAAACTCCTATACCCCAATTTACTTCACATGTGTGATTTTACCTATTGCTGCCAAATGCCTTTCTCTCAGACCATCAGGTTCTTTAATATCAGGGCAAATAACGTAATTACAGTTAGAGAGTTTAAGTAGGAGAAAGAAGTGTACTGAGAAAGTACTAATGTCTCTTAGCATATAAGTATTTGTGCAGTAGTAAAAGACATAAATGAAATCAGGGAACCTGTTTTATAAAATAAAATCTAACAGGGGCAACAAGTGAATCAAGACGCCAGTCTGCCAGGAAGAAGCAAATAACCAAACTGACCACATGCCATGAATGAGCAAAATCATCCTCTGTAACAGGGACTGAAAACTGTAAAGGGCCAGACAGAAAAGATTTTAAGTTTTGCAGGCTCTTTCATACTATTGTACTCAGACACAGCAGCAGGAAAATTGGCAAAAGTAAATGAACATGGCCATATTTATGGGTAGCACCAAAAAAACAGCTATTTTGCCAACCCCTGCTCTGTAAAAGACCTTACTAGTTAAGACTGCTATCCTTCAATTTCTATACTCAAAACTGACTCTGCTCTTAATGCCATTTCCTTTAGAAAACTCCCGTGCTATAAAAATAAATTCTTTAGGCACTTAATATTCAATTATGTATCAAAAAGTAAATACTATTTCAGTTCCATGAGACTTTATTTTTACTCCCTAGTTACATGTCCTTCATCTATTAAGAAACAAAGCTGCCTTTTGTTGAAAAGTATTAACTTACTGCTTTGGAGGAAGCAGAATATTAATGTTTATTTTTTTAATATAAATTAATATAAAAGTACAATTTCAATGATTGGAAGTATAGTCTCTAAATCTTGCTTTCTATTATGGGTCTTCCATTATTTTATTAATAACCATTGAAAAGGTATACTACCCTAAAACTAAGTTTTTAGTGCCATGATGAAAATGTCACATCAGACAAATGTCCCATGTCATTCTCTTGAAGACCTCTGGTGACTTAGTTTGCCATTAAGATACATGCTTGAAAATTCCTGTTTTCTTGTGGAGTTTGAAAGTGTTGAATAATATGATTCTCTACAAGTGAGTTTTTCTTGGAATTCTTTTAAGATGAAAAAATTCTTAAATTCTTTTAAGATTTCCTCACATATTTAGATAACCTGTTGTAAGAACTTCATTCAAAGCACTAAAAATGTTGCTAGAAGTAATGGGTTTTACAAAATGGTTTATAAAAATCTATTGATAGCTTGATGTATAACAAAAATTGGCTTCGTGATTTCTGATGGTCCAGTTAATGATATGTCTGTTATGTTCCACATTTTATATTTTGCTTTTTAAAAGTAGCTATTAAAATATGAGTCTATCATGTTTGAAGATTTATAGATATTTAGTGTAGTAGTCTAACAGAATCAGGCAAATTTACTCAGTCCTTGGAATAGAAGGTTGTATTTTACACAACCTACTTCTTATGGAGGACTCAGCCCTGACTTGGGTTCCACCAACCAGGTGTCCAAGATGTCTGTTCAAAACTGAACAATAGGGGGCGGCCACCAACTCAAGAAATTCATTTCCCCAGAGAGGACTGAGAATGAAGTAGCAGAGTTCCTCACACAGAGGCTGTGGCTCCAGTGTCCAGGCATGACCTCAGTGGTTTCTGCTATGTAAGCCTTACATTGCGATGTGGGCCATGTTCATGACTAAACAGCTTCTAAGCCTGATTCTTTAGTTTTCTTGGGAGTCCCTAGCTTATTGTTACTTTTACATTGCCTTTCCCCTCAAACCTGCTAGAAGAGTATGGTATCTGGTTTCCAAATACAGCTCCTCTGTGAGCCTTCCTGCTCGGTATCCACAGCCTTGTGCTGGCCCCTCCTCTTGCATCTGGACTGGCCTGGTGACTTATCACACAGAACGTGGCGCAGTGACCTTGTATGACTTCCAACACTAAGTCATAAGAATTCCTGTAGCTTCTGCCTGTGCATCTTGGAATGATGGCTCTCGGGAACTACTTTTTGGAACCAAATCATCATACTGTCAGAAACTTAAGCCAC
Source organism: Perodicticus potto (assembly GCA_963574655.1). Taxonomy (NCBI): domain Eukaryota; kingdom Metazoa; phylum Chordata; class Mammalia; order Primates; family Lorisidae; genus Perodicticus; species Perodicticus potto. The sequence continues at coordinate 38,989 of CAUYRH010053949.1, read as the reverse complement.
CATTCCTCTCTCTACTTCAGGCAGTTCTAACTTCTTAGATTCTACATATAAGTGACATCATATGGTACCTGTTTTCTGTGCCTGGCTTATGTCCCTGATCATATTGTCCTCTGGACTCACCCATGTTGCTGCAAATGACAAGATTTTTCTTTTTCTTTAGGGCTGAATACAGTTCCAGCAAATTTCTGTTTACCCACCGATGGACACCTAGGTTGTTTCCATATCTTGACTGTTATGAATAATGCTTCAATGAACATGGGGATGCAGATATCTCTTTGACTGATTTTATTTCCTGTGACTGTGTATCCCGAAGTGGGATAGCTGGATCATATAGTGGTTCTATTTTTAATTTTTAAAGGAATTTCCATAGTGTTCTCCAAAATGGCCACACTAATTTACAATACATCAGTAGCATATAGTATTTCCTTTTCCAACACTTGTTATCTTTCATCATTTTGATACCAGAAGCTAGACTGGTTTCATCTGTACAGGCATAAAGATATCTAAGGCTCAGGTGAGAGGAATGGATGACTTCTAGGAACTCAAGGGGGGAGGGTGAACAAGGAAAGAAGAGAAGCCGGTCAACGGTTCAAAGTTTTGATTAAATAAGAATAAATTCTGGTGTTTCATTGAACAGCACCATGACTACAGTTAATAGCAATTACTATAACTATGTACCATATATTACTAAATCAACATATTGTGTATTTCAAAATAGCAAAGAGAGGATTTTAAATGCTCTCACTACAAAATGTGATAAACCTCTGAGGAGATGGATAAGCTAATTAGCCTGACTTGATCATTCCACGGTGTATTCACTTATCGAAACATCACATTGTACATCATAAATATATTCAATTATCTGTCAACTAAAAGTAAAACTAAAAAAAAGGAACTTAAGCCATATAAGAGGCTATGCATAGTGTAAGGACAAGTGCAAATTTAAAAGAAAAGGCTTCATTCTCCCTTTCCCTTCTTTTCATGGCATGTACTTTAGAAAGCTTGTAATTTTCCTTTTTTCTTCTCTTTTGAAATGTCTATAAGTTCTTTTGAAGACTAGATATGCCTTTTGTCAGCATGAAGACCCAAGAATGCCTCTCTCTATGGCCTGGGAGTGTCTCTTTGAAGAGTAACACCAGGAGAGAAAGCATCCCTATCTCCCAGTGTCTGCGAGGGTAGGAGCCTAATTTTTGTTAGTTTCTTGCTCCAAGTCTCCATTACCTCTTGTCATAAAGATATAAGGAATTTGGACTTTTCCTAAAATTAGCTAACACAATAGTCATCCCAATTACCAGGTAGTCAGGATGAACGGTGCTGTCAATTCCTCTTACTTGACAACTAGTTATTCTTTATTTTGAAAACACATATGCAGTGGGTGATACCTGCTTGGCTACATGTGATAAGGTGAGGTTTCCTTCTGCCTTTGCGACCTCTTAGTGCGTGGCCTGTGATGCACATCACGTTCTGGTTTAATGTTCATCTAATAATAAAACTTTCCATTCTCTGCTTCCTTTCCTCTCGATTGGTGGAAATCTTTGTTTTAAATTATATTTCTTCAATGGGAGATGCCCTGGTTGTCAGCCCCAGCCAAAGTCCCAGGTGACAGCCTGAGCCAATTGCCAACCATGCGATGACCAATCCTGGATGTCCAGCCTAGTAAGCCCTCTAATGACCATGGCCCCAGCCAAAATCTAACTACAACTACATAACACATTCCAAGTCGCAACTGCCTCGCTGAGCCCAATCAACCATAGAACAACGAGGGAGAAAAAATTACTGTTTAAAGTCGTTAAGTTTGGGGGTAGCTTATTATACAGCAAGAGATAATAACCGAAAGACTTTTGATTCACTCCTATAACTAAGAACTCTGATACATAAAACCTCTCCTGTCTTTCTAGGTGGAAAGTATCCTGGGAGATGAGGATCCTTCCTATCTCGGAATACCCTGTTTTAACTGGCATTATTTTTTATACAGAGTAGTTGCTAATAGATTTTCCTGCTTAAAATCTTTTTTTGGACAGATTGGGGTTTAAACAGAAACAATGAATCGGATGTAATACATGTCAGTTGAACATTGAGTATTTTTATCTAACAACTGCTTCTAAAAAAGCATTTGCTTCTGTTTGTTTACACACATGCTCTGCAAATAATTTCCCTACAGTTTAAAGCCAATATACAGGAAATTATGTTTTGGGAGTACCAAGACATTTTCCTCTCCTGTCTTTCTAGGTGGAAAGTATCCTGGGAGATGGGGATCCTTCCTATCTCGGAATACCCTGTTCCATTTTCTCAAAATTATTTCCAAGCTCTGCCCTTAGTTCATTAGGCATTTCAGTTTTATACGCACTTCAAGTGACCCCATTTGGAGTTTCTATACCTACCCTTTCCCCATTTTCATGGTATAATTAAAAGTTCCTTATTTGTTGATCATAGGGCCCTCTTTCATAAGCATCCAGAGAACATGGTAAAGACTGAAACCAAATGATTTAGCACAAAAAATATGCTATCTGCAGGGACCTCCCAGGCTTCCATTTCTCTGGAGCATAAGCCTGTTCATGTAACAAGTATTGGATTCTGTTTCTACTGATGCATACTGTGTCTTGTAAATCAACTTGCTCATTCCCCTGAAAGGTTACTGATTTGAAGATTTGAAGATAAAAGCAATTAAGATGTGGTCTAGATGCTTTTTTCAGGCCTAGAAAATACCTTTTAGCTGCAATTTAAATTGAACTTTGGAAAATTAAAGCTGCTTTCCTTCGATGATTTGGATCCTTTCTGATGTGATTAGACCTCAACAGAGATGCTCAGGAAACTTGGGCTCACCGCACCAATTCTCTGTCCTGTCCCGCATCCATCTGTAAAAGCCTCCCATGGCAGGAATACCAGCCATTCACAGAGAAAGGATTGTTGTAGAGGAGACGTGGTTGGGCGCAGTGGCTCATGCCTGTATTCTGGGAGTATTCTGGGAGGTTAAGGTGGGTGGATTGCTTGAGCTTGGGAGTTCAAGACCAGCCTGAGCAAGAGCGTGACCCCGTCTCTATTAAAAATAGAAAAATAACTAACTGGGTGTTGTGGCGGGTACCTGTAGTCCCATCTGCTTGGGAGACTGGGGCAAGAGGATTGCTTAAGCCAAGGTGTTTGAGGTTGCAGTGAGTTATGATGACACCACGGCACTCTACCAAGGACAACAGAGTGAGAGTCTGTCTCAATAAAAAGGAGACATAGGAAGTGAAAACCAGACCGCAAAGCCTGTTTCAAGCAACCGCCTCCTGTGTGGCTCATTGAAATCTCTGCTGTCCATAGAGCATGGGATAATGACCTAATGAGAGGAAGTAAAAAATAGTTGAGCAATTTGGAAAGGTAAGGTAAGAAAGTGAGGACAGGGAAAATTCATTCCATCTCAGCAACCTTATCCCAAACAAAAACAAATGTTAGTATGCACCGCCCTGGGTGGTTGCTGGGAAGCTTCACATTGATAAAATGTAGGCAATACACTGAGCCTTGTGCTTGGCACCTTGGAAAGTGCTAAACTGATTTCACTTTTGAGCATGATGTCCAGGGTAACAACTGGGAACAATGCATTTTGCTTTGGGCACTGAAAGAGGAGAAGGAGGAAAAGGGGGAGAGAGGGATAAAAAGAAGGAAGAAAAAAAGGTACAGGAGAAAGAAAAGCAAGCGAAGGATGGGAGAGGATAGAGGAAGGAGAGGAAAAGAAAGGAGAGGATGATCAGAATTAAATCAAGCCAAATGAGAATGTCTGCAGGAAATGAAAGACCACACCTAGAGAACATAAAACATAGAGATAGTGAGACTGAGATAGTTCATGGTTAAGGGAGCAGATTTGTTCATTCAACAATTACTTATTTAATGCTTACCCCATGCCAGTATGTTGCAAAGCACTGGGGATACAAACATGTCCCCTGCCCTCATGGAACTTAGAGGACAGCAGAGATGAAGGGTAATCTAAAAGGTCACTGTGGCACAGGTGTGCTATGGTAAGGTGACAGTGGAAGTGCTGCCTTGAAGCAGGGCTCTAGATGGTTTTTACTTGGTAAGGGGGATATAAGGGATGTGTGGCAATGCTTCAACCTGCCACCTAGTAGGACTACGATACCAAGAAAAGCTACTTAACATTGTAAGTCTCATCTGTCAGATGGAAATAATAACAGGAGCAGCCTCACAAGATGTTGTGAAGAATCAATGCAACAGTCCTTATAAAGCACTTTCACCAGTGAAAGCCCCACGGCCCAGCTCTGTATTCTAAATCTGTTACTTGCCTTTGGCAGGGAGCAGAGACAGAGAACTCCACTTCTCCCCAGAGCCATCCTTCCCTAAATGTTCACCTGTTACCCAGAAGATGGATATTTGCTCAGCAATCATCTGTCCTATTCTTACAGCCCTGACAAGGATTACAGCAGAGCAGAGGGAGTGAAGATTAAACAGGTGATTGTCATTCAGAGACATGTGTGATTATTATAAGAAATATGATTATATGTAATTATTATGAGTCACAGAGTCAGGTTTCTGCTCAATAGAGTAAGTAGGATAGCCCCCAAATGAAACATAATTCACTCTTTATTTATTATACTGGTTGTACTTTCAGTTCTCCCAAGAAGATTTTTTAAAAAGCAAACACCAAGTTCTCAGCCAAGGCCAATTGAATCCAAAACCCAACCATGGTATGACATCAAAGCTACCCCATTCTTCAAAAAAGAAAGACTACCCAGGTGTACAATGTGCATCCAGAGTCGAAACCGATTTGTCCATAATCTTTGCCTTCCTTTCCAATTTCCATTTTTCTCTTCTCACCCCCTGAGTGTCCTCAACTTCCTGAGGCTTCAGAAATCTTTCCTTTGGCTCTAGACACCTGTGCCCCATGACATGATGTCCATTCAGTGAGAAGCAGGGCCAGTTCTACCCTCTGCACTCATCTCTCTCCTCAGCCCTTATTTTGGGTAGGAGGGCCAGCCATCATGCCCTCTCCACAGCAGGGTGAGCCTATGTCCCTGTGGCTTTTCCCTCTGTTCCCTCCTCTCACCTCCTCTGCTTCTGCCTTCATCACTCAGGCCACCATCATTTCTGCTGCCCTTCCCAAATGCAAATCTGAACACAATGCCTCACTAGTATTTCTTGACTCTCTACAGTTTTGGGAGTCAAATTCAGGCTCCCAAAATGACCCACCCAGCACAGCACAGACTGAGTCTGGCCTTGTCTCCTGCCTTTCTCTCCCCCTTGCCATGAACCCCAGCCCAGCTAAGCCTTTACAGACAGGTCTCCTGCTTCCTTGTATTTGCAAGTGCTCTTCTCTCTCCCTGGACTATCTAGAACCCTCTCCCCAGCAGGCCAGGGCCAGGTCTCCCTCCTTCGTGCTCATGAGCCATGTGCTCCTCTCTACCACCTTGTGTCGTGTGTGTTGAAATGCGTCTAGCACACTTAGTCCATGAAGGCCACTGCTACAACATTCCACAAACTAGGGGCTTATGAACAAGAGAAATTTATTTCTCAGAGTTCTAGAAGCTGGACATCTAAGGTCAGGCCCCTGGCAGATTCTGTGTTGAGTCAGGGCCTGCTTTCTGGTTCATGGATGGTCCTCCTCTCACTGTGTCCTCACAGGGCAGAAGAGATGAAGAATCTGAGAGCTCTTGGTTTTTTTGGTGGGGGGGAAGAGGGGAGTTGGGTTTATTTTTTTGTTGCTTTTGTTTGTTTGTTTGTTTTTTGAGACAGAGTCTCACTCTGTTACTCTGGGTTGAATGCCATAGTGTCATAGCTCACAGCACCCCCAAAGTGTTAGGCTCAAGCCTAAGCCTCCCTTGCCTCCACCTTCCAAGTAGCTTGGACTACTCAGAGACAGGGTCTGACTCTTGCTCAGGTTGGTCTTAAACTCCTGAACTCAAGAAATTCAAGTGTCTCGGCCTCCCAGAGTGCTAGGATTACAGGCATGAGTTACTGCCCCCAACCTGGGGTCTCTTTTATAAAGGCATGAATTCCATTTATCAGGGCTTAACCCTCCTGACCTAAGCACCTCCTGTGTCAATCCAGTTTGTGCTGCTATAAAGAAAATGCCTGAGGTTGGTTAAGTTATAAAGATGAGAGGATTACTTGGCTCACAGTTCTGCAGAATGTGCATGAAGTGTCATACCAGCATCTGCTTCTGGTGAGGGCTTCAGGGAGTTTCCAATCAAGGCTAAAGGTGAAGGTAGAGCAGGTGGGTCACATGGCAAGAAAGGGAGCAAGACAGGGGCAAGGTTGTGCCAGGCTCCTTTATACAATCAACTGTATCATGAACTAATGAACCCTCTCGTTATCACAGGGAGTGTATCACGCCTTTCATGAGGGACCCAACCCCATGACCCAAACACCTCCCACCAGGCCCCACATTCAACACTGGCGATCAGATTTCAATATGAGGTTTGGATGGATCAAACGTCCAATCCATATCATGTCCCAAAGGTCACATCTCTTTATACTGTCACTTTGGGGGTTAGGATTCCAACAGATGCATTAGAGGGAAGGAGGACTACACATTAAACCTACAGCACCTATATTAGGTGCTCACTAAATCTCTAAAGGCGTTTGATTGATCTGGACCACAAAGATCCTTAAGAGACCACTGAATGTGTTTCAGTCCCTGAACAAACACAGACAGCCTTGGAGAAAACTCAGGATGATAGGCTGTCCTATCTGACATTGTGTACCCAGACATAAGACAGGGAAATTAACTAAGAAAGAAAAACGCGCCCCAAATCACCAATGCCAATGTGACATAGTTAACTCTAGTATGAGTCAAGTCTGAGTTCATATCCAAATAGTAATTAACAGGTCTGTCCTTAGCGTCAGAGAGACCTGAGTTCAAATTTCAAGTCCACATTTGTTAGCTAAGTAGCCTTGTGCAGGATACCTAACCATTTCAAAGCTTCATTTTTCTCAGATATAAAATGGGGTTAATAATGATTCCTCTATTGTAAGACTATTATGGGAATTTTTATGAAACCACTTACCCAGTGTCTAGTACATCACACATGGGCAACCAACATTATGGGGTGATCCAGGCCACCAAGGCGGGAGCCTTACATTCCTTACCATACCCAGGGCTGCCTGAGGACCAGACCCACCAGGGAGTATGAATGGAAGCTGGGAACCAGAAATCAAGGACGAGGCACAAGTCCACTTCAGTTGATGGGCTACTGTAGAGTCTCCCCTTTGACTAATTCTCACCACTTTGTTGAAGTGGCCTCCCTACAATCAGCACAGAGGCAGAAAATTCCTTAAATATTATAGGCTGCCATAGTTGCTGGTGCATTAGTTTGCAAGGGCTGCCATAATCAAGTACCACAGGTTAGATGACTTAACAGAAATTTATTATGTCATAGTTATGGAGACTAAAAGTCCAAGATCAAGGTATCAGCAGGGATGGTATCTTCTAAGGCTTCTTTCCCCCTTACCAATCAATATCCTTCTCACTGTGTCTCCACACGGTTTTCCCTCTGTATATATCTAAGTTGAAATATCCTTTAGTTATAAGGACAATAGTCGTATTGGATTAGGGCCCATCCCAAAGACCTCATTTTAATTTAATTACTTCTTTAAAGGGCCTAGCTCCAAACACAGTCATATTTTGAAGTACTCGGGGTTAGGGCTTTAACATATGAATTTTGTGAGGACACAATTCAGCCCATAACAGCTGGCAACCAAAATCCTTCCAAAAGCCATGGATGCTGAATTATATTTTATTCACACTGAAAACAACTACACAAGGGGGATGGTTCTATAGAGGCACTGTACCTAAGAACTTCTAGGTTCTTAAGCTCAAAATCATCCCTTTTATCTATACCAAAGTCGTTCTCCTCATGGATTTATTCTTCATCCACTGCAAACATCTGCCAAAATGTCTCCCTGACTTTCTTTGAAAGTAGGTATTATTAAACTACAGTTTCTCTACTTTAAACTATGATTTGACTTATTTTCGAGAGGTTTTCTCATCTTAATATTATTAATATGAAGAAAGGGCCTTATATCCAGAGCAGTCAGAGTAGCAGGTTCCCAAACACTGACCCCCGCCCATCTCTCATCTCATCTCCCACTTTCTACTTGGCTCTCTCTGCTCTCGTCTCCCTGGGCCTTCTCCATTACTCAAATAACACCATAAGCAGGTTTCCCCACAAGGTCTATGAACTTACAATTCCCTGTGTTGACAACGTTCCTCCCTCCAATTTCCATAGAATTCTCTCCTTAGTGCATTTGGTTCTTAGCTCAAATGGCACCTTTCCTCAAAGAATCCTGGCCTCTAATACTACCACTCTTCCTCAGTGTTTTTCTGAATTTCTATTCTGCACCAGGCTGAGGCCAAGGAGAGGATAATTTATGACCCCAGCCCTGTCCAGATGATCTTACAAGTAGGTGCAAGCACAGTGTTATAATAGTATAATGATCTGTATACATGAGGGCTGTCCAGAAAGTATGCAGCCATTGTTGATACTATTTTCTCTAGTATACTAGAAATTAACTAAGAAAGAAAAACACACCTCAAATCACCAATGCCAATGTGACATAGTTAACTCTAGTATGAGTCAAGTCTGAGTTTTCTGGAAAGCCATGGTTATAATGCTATAATAATAACAATAAATCCTAACAAGACGCAACATTTGTTTAGGGTATTGTGGCAAGCTGGCTACAGTCATGAGGCCCAGAAAATATCCTAGACTAAAAAGAGGAAAAATATGGAAAACAATAATGAATTCCCAGACTTACCAAAGACATTGGACAATCATTCATCATCTCCCCCACTGGCAACATAGAAAAAGTCGTAAGTGTTAAGAATCAGATGCCTTGACACCCTGTCCCCCTTCCAGAAACTTTCCTACCTGGAAGAGTTTTAGGAATTCCCATGTGTTAGGAGCAAATATTTGCATCTCCTGGGGCTCAGGACCCCATGTTAGTTAGCTTCCTATCATATGGATCTCTGATACATCCCAATAAGTCACGTGTGATGGTTAAGTATAACGTGTCAACTTGACTGGGTCACAGGGTGCCCAGCCACTAGGGCAATCATTATTCTGAGTATGTTTGTGATGATGTTTGTGATGATGTTTTGGGAGGAGATTAATATTTGAATCAGGAGACTGAGTAAGTTAGACTGCCCTCACCAATGTGGGTAGGCTCCATTCAATCAACTGAAGACCTGAATAGTACAGAAAGGCTGAGTAAGTGAGAACTCCTCCTGTTTGAGGACTTGAGCTGAGACATTGGTCTTCTCCTGCTCTTGGACTGAAATTGACACCATTGGCTCTCTTAGGTCTCCAGCTTGCTCACTCAAATATGGGATTTTGTCTGACTTCTGTGGCTTCTGTGATCCATTCTCCAGAAGAATAAGGGTGGCTGATGCAGGTGACTCTATGAGGCCACACAGGGAAAATAGCAGCCTTTCCTAAAGGCTCAGTAAAACATGGCCAGCCACTTCATGAGATGATCTTATACTTACTAAGTGCCAAGAACTATTCTTCAGTATTTAATAACCACAACAGTTCTAAGATAGAGTCTCTAACCACATTTTATGGTGGAGGAAGTTGGTCAACTGTTTGTCTAAGGTCTCACAGCTCTAGGGGGAGAGAGTTGGAGGCAAAAGGAAGAGTACAGCTGGGGTTACAGGTGGGACATGGGTGGATCATGAGCTATCTAGACATTACCTTTCAGTTCTAACCTTTATTTGTGAGATGCTTTGAGTTTTTAAATTCCTTATTGTGTAGAAGACAATCTTTGGTCTTTGCCCATCTGATATTTGACCTCTTCACAGATGAGGAAGAATCCACCTTCCACTATGGAATCTGAAATGCCAAAAATTTGCTTTTCCATCCCCACTCTAGAGTCTAAAATAAGTTCTCCCTGAGCACAAAGATTTCACCAGAAAGTCCATGGAATTTCTAAATGCCATATTCATCATCAAAGTATTATACTCAACATTGCTTCTGAACAGAGAATCACATTTTACAGTGAAAGAAGAAAAGTAAGATATTTAAGTTTACCTGCTTCCTTAATCTTGTCATCACCGACGACTTTGGGGACAGTGGGAGACTTTTAGAAAGCACAGTCATGATGCCAGTTGGACTGCCTTGCTATAATTGATTTACAGGCATGCATATAAAACCTGCCATATAGCTATGAGCCAGATAATAACACATAGGCTGTTTCTTCTACAGCCAAAGTACATTGCATCATATTTCCACAACTCTGGACTTTAGTGGTTTAGGAAATTTAGTGTTCAAGGAAAGAAGAATGGTTCCTGTAGGACACATAGCACTATTTTCTTTAAATGGAAAGCTGGGCCACCACCTGCCTATGCTGGCTTCTCCACTAGTGGAATAGGGGGAAATGAGAGTCAAAGTGTTGGTTGGGTGATTAATTCTGACAAGCTAACAGAGGCTGGATTGCTCATCCCACAATAGGACAAGGGAGGCTTTAGCTAAAACCCAAGAGATCTATGATACTTCTCAGTACTATTGCCTTGTCAAGTGAGTAGTAAAAGTTGGTGGAAAACAATAGCAACCCCACCCAGGCAGAGCACAGAGGACTCATATACCTCAAGAGTGAAAATTTGAGTCACTCAACCAGGTAGAGAACCTCAAATAGCTGAAGCACTAGATGAGGTCAAATACAACAGGAAATGAGTGGTAGACATCCTATAAATTCACCAATATCCACTGTGGCCTCATAAATAGTGCAGTCATTAGCACTCAGCATCTACTGGCACTTGTATTTTGTTGTCTTGCATGTAGACAAACATAATGGTCAATTTTCTTCTTATCTGTTCTATGTTTTATAAGGCATAAGAGTGATAGTTACCTTCAGTATTTATTTCCATAGAATACAGAATATTGAGATGGAATTGTAAGTGAATAAGAATGGAAAAGTCTCAGACAACATAGACCGATTTGGATTTAGCAACTGCAATGGTTCTGGTGTTGGCTTCTTCAGGGGAGGAGATGAAAAATATTTTCAATTTAATGAGGAATATTCACATCATATTAGGTGGTTCCTTTTTGGTTGGTTTATTTTGTGGTTTTGTTTTGTTCTGTTGACAGTGAAAATGTGGGAGAAACAAAGTGGACATGTTGAGATTAAGCAGACAAATGGGGGGCATTTTTCATGATTCTGGGTGCCTGGCATCTGACCCATGATAAAGTAAAGCCTTTTCCCACTAGAATCTTTACATGCCATTGATTTGTTCCCCCCCTTGCAGCTGGATACTTGACTTTCACCTTACCTAGCAGGTGTAGTCACGCCGAACTTTTGATGGGAAGGTAGTGATGAAATGAACTAAAGGCAGGATCTCACTGAATCTCTGCTTGGAATGGAAAGCAGTCGCAGTAACAGTAGGTACCTGAGTCCCCAGAGGCAACTGTGGCAAGGCCCAAGGTCAGAAGTGGTGCTAGTGACAGCAGTGTATCCAAGTTGCAGGCAGCAGCCCAGTGATGCTTCATGGGGTCAATTACATGTGACTTGATGATAACTACCGAGAAACCTCAGAATTTCCTGACTACTTGGTGAGTTACCTAGTTACCTTTTACTGAATTCTCTTCTTGGCATAAATTGATCAGCCTTGGTTTCTGTTAACTAAAATTTAGAAGTATAATTAATACATATCATTCATTCAATAATATTAATTGAACAGTTACCTTAAGCCAGACACTGTGCTAGGTGCTATTAGATAGATACCAGAGCTAGCATAGTGAACAAATGTAGATGTGGTTACTGCCTACCTGGAACTTACACTCTGGAGATATAGCTATTAATTGAATAATAATAAAAGTATATTTGGTATTAATACTATTGTCTTTTCCACATTTATAGTTTTTTAAAGTTTATGACATGACTTCCTCTTGAAACTGAAATGAGAGTATTTAGATGAGAAGAAAAGAGGCAAAATTTTATGATATTTATGAGTGGGAGTGATAAATTTGGCATAAGTGGTAATTTCTTCTTGATATTTTTCTGCATTTTTTAGATTCCGTACCATTGGCATACATGTTTTTTAAAAACATATCTTTTCCATTACACAGATTGTACTTTATTCTCCAGCTGGAATCACTGGAACCTGCAAAGATTTTTAGATAATCCAATCAAAACCTGCCTTCTACTAGCCTGAATCGTTACAATAGCCATCTCATGTTTACATAAGATTGTACTAAATTTATTAAAGTAATATGTCTTAACAAGATTTAGAAGATATGCTTTATTTTCTTGTAAGTGCAGTTATAAAACAAGTAAAGCAGGTCAGACTATGGTAAGAACAATTTTGTTGAATATTAGAATAATGAATAGCCATGGAGAAAAACTACTCTGAAAAGGTTTGCAGTTAAATTAGCTAATTTTAGAATTGACTTAATAAATGTCTAAATGCTTGCATCTGCCCAGTTATATAAAATTGTATTAATTTCCCTCCGTGGTGAATGAACAGTCATATCAATAGAAATTGATGACATTTTCCCCTCTTCTCTTTCCCCATAGTTCATTGTTCATGCTGTGTTTGTTTATCTGAGTCATCTAATGGTACCTTATATTCAGACTTCTGCATCCTACCAAGCTTGACTTTTGTGATAGCATTTAAAAGTGTACAAATTTCACTGTGGTTTTGGACAATGAGTTCAAGATTAACTAATAGCAAAATGAAGAATTCCATTTGTCATATTCTATGAATCTTTGGGATTTTCTCTAGCCAATTAATCCCTTCTTTGGGAAATTAGATTCTTCTGATTTTGATGTTAAACCTCTATCCCTATAACCTTCTTACCTCCCTACCTTTCTTCTTCTTCATTTATTTATAAGTTTATACAGTTAACAGTGATCCCTCTATTGCTTGTTTAATCACTGAACTTAAGGATGGATCTCTTTCCCTGTTGGAGACTTCCACAAGTTAATACGATTTCCATCTTTCTTTAAAAGCAAATACCCAATCCTCTGCACTTGACACTTTCATGGAAAAAGTTCACATGGAAAGGGAAGCTCTAAGACTTAGAAGCTTCCACCTTTGTCCTCCTGAAGTTCACCTTCATTTTTTGAGAGATTCTTCTTTATTATTTCTTGTTCCAACCATTCACAAGCTGGAAGGATTGAGGATACTATAAAGTGTGTGTGTGTGTGTGTGTGTGTGTGTGTGTGTGTGTGTTACTTAGTTCTAAGCTTTAATACATGATCCTTCCTTTCTCTTCCCAGACACCTAAATTTTCCCTTATGTAACATGTCGATAAATAATATCTATCTCATAGAGTGGATATGAGGAATATATGAGATATTATTAGCCCATTTTGAGAATTACCAGCCACCCTCACAAATCATCATAACCATTCCCCTGACTCATAGATGTGGGGCCCTGTCAGCTGCCTGTGTACTGTCCTTCTGCGGTAAGCTAACTGCTTTGATAGACTCAATTAATGACCTCCTTGAATCTGCCACCAGAAACCTGCAACTTTTTTCAACCACTCTGATGATAGGCTCTGTCACATGATTTATTTTGGCCATTGATCTGTGGTTTTTCAATTCAAGTCTTGGCAAAGTGCTCACACATTAGCACTTCACTATTATGTGAACAAACCCAAGCTCGCATTGCATTTCCCTATTGTAAAATGCTATCCTGGTAGAACACGAGAGAACATGTAGATCAGGTCCAAGTTGTCCCTGACGTGGCCTTCTCTAAACTAGCCAGTGCCCAGGCAGTCTTCCCCGGATGCAGATGCATGGTAGTTCTGGCCAAATTGAGTGGCTCCACAAACCTGGCCAAGGTCAGTGGAGCCATCGAGTTGCTACCTAAACTCACAAGAAATAATAAACGGTTGTTTTGTTAAGCTTCTGCGTTTTGGGGTGGTTTATTATGTAGTAGGATTGTAGCAACAAAACACCAATGTATATCTGTCTAGCAGTTATAGTTGACTGAAATAAGAGGAATACTTAAGCTGTACCTTTCTCTCAGGAATTCAGAAGAATTCACAGAGAAGTGTTCAACCTGAGCTGGTATTTTCAATGTAGTAGATAAAATTTGTAAGGCATGGTACAAACATCTTTACTCAACTAAAGATAAGCAAGAGAGAATCACAAGAATGATATAATACTCTTGATGTTCTGATGATTTCCATTTTATAATCTCAGCTCTTTTGCACTTTCTGCATTCCTGCCTTTAGGTCTCTGTATCCTTATAATAAATTCCAATGCTTGCTGGGCTTAGCTTTAAGCTAGCTTAAAGTGGTTTCTGATAGTTGCAAATCAAAGATATGTTAAGATGAAGATTTAGAATTCTTTTAATCTAGCAGATTGCCTTGTTTTGATGGGCATTTAATATGGAATAGTTCTAAGATCTGCTAATTTCATCAATTAGGTAATAGGTAAGTTCACTTTTCCTCTATTTGGCTGAAGAAAACTTTTGTCTTCAATATTCCTTAGGCATACAATTTCATACACTATATTTCTCAATTACAAAATGCTATCAGTTGCAAGATACACTATCAATTATAGTCTTTCAGGAGAAACTAGAAAATAAACGCACCCTGTATTATAAAAAAGTAATCAAAAAACATAACATGTTATTACATGTAACATAACATATACAGAGAGTGCCAAAAATTGTATATGTATTTTAAGAAAGAAAAAATGGCATTAAAATTGTAATACTCTAATTTATATGAAAGTTAGACACTATTTTCTTTTCTTCTTCTTTTTTTTTTTTTTTTTGGTTTTCTCTCCCTCTCCCCCTCCCTCCTTCTCTGTCTGCTCTCTCCTTCTCCCATGCCCCACTGTGTCATTCATTGTCTTTAATTAAACCACTAAAAATTATAAAAATGTCATGACCTAATGCTGTTCACAGAACTTTTAGAGATTGAATGCAAGTTGTGTCACACAACAGACAATTCACTGGCCTAGAAGTAAGAGGATGTATATTCCAGTCCTTTTCTGAGATTTACCTTTGTAAACTTGGGCAAATTTCGAACCTTTCTGAAATTCAGTCTTATATCCTTAAAATGGAGATGATGGTAATGTCTGCTTGACCAACCACACAGTCAGGGATCAGAGGAACCTGAGGTGTGAAGCAGCCCAGCAACATGTGGTCCATAGGAAAGGCATCATTGTGAGTCACATCAGTTCATAGTTGCTTTAGGGGCCCATGGGCCCAACTGGAGAAATCTTGAATGCCCTCTTCCACCCCACACAGGCTGCAGAACCAATGTTTTAGAAAATATTAGTGGTTCTTAACTGGAGGTGATTTGACCCCCAAGTGACATTTGGCTATGTCTAGAGACAGTTTTTACTGTTGTGGCTGGCAAGGGATGGGGGGCTTTGTTGCTACTGGCATCTGGAAGGAAGAGGCCAGGGACCCTTCTAAACATCCTAATGCACAGGCCATCCCCTCACATCAAGAATTATCAGGCCAGACATCAGTAGTACAGAGAATGAGAAAACCTGGTGTGGACAGAGCCCACGCTGTGGGCCTTAAACCCAGGGATCAGTCATTGGATGGCTGCTGCTGATTTCTGATGCAAACTTTGAAATCTCCTCCAAACACAAGCCAGGCACAGGGTATAGATCACTCGCAGTAATAATGTGGAGAAGTAGAGCCCGTGAAGTCTCCGAACCAGTAGTTTTCAATAAGGGGTCCTCAGAGAGGCAGCAGCAGCCGCCCCGGGGTGTGTTAGAAATGCAAGGCTCAGCACCCCAGCCTGCCCCTCCAGGGCCTGCTGAGTTCATGGGGCCCAGCAGTCTGCATTTTAGCAAGCCTTTCCAGGGACTCAAATGTGGGCTGTAGTTTGAGAACTACTGATTCAACAATAGCCACAACTCAGATTTAGCCACTCTGCACTTGGAAACAGCTGTATCTCCAGCTGTGGTGTCTCCTGGCAAGAGTTTCATCCCAGGACTCTCCCTGCTATTTCTGCCGTACTTCAAGGAGCCTGGGCACCTGCCGGCTGCAGAAGATAAATGCCATTATGACTTGGCTCTCCTCCGACAAGATGCCGTGCTTAGAGCTGCCTGGAGGGAGCGACACGGCGGGCTGGCACACTCCCAGCTCCGTTAGGTGTGTGGCTGATGGGCTTCTCTCAGCAGAGAGGACTGCAGGCTTAGTTCTCCCCAAGTGAGGGGCTGGCCCAGAGTCCACGCACTGCCATGCTGCGCACCACCGCGTGGAGCAGGGCTCTGGCTGACCGGTTGTCCAGGGAGGTTGTTGAGGCACAAACAGAAGTGGATACGGGTGGGAGGTTTCCAGAGCCTTCTACTTCCTCTTCCTCTTTGGTTTGCAGGCATTTATCAGTGAGCCCAGAAGGAAACCCGGCAAACTCCTTCTGTGCACAGCATCAGTTATCTGGGGCTACCCTGGCGTGTCCTCTGACCGTGTGGCCCTGGGACAGTTTGTTATCCTTCTCTAGACCACAGTGACTTCATAAGTGACACTGGAGTAATAACACCTCCCTGAAGCTGCATCAGAGTATTCATGTAAGTGATCCAAACACTCTCTGTACTTACTGTGAATCGTGGTATGGAAGTTTCTAGGTGGGAATTAAAGTTGCATGACACAAAATTAGTTGCACACACAATGCAGTAAATCCTGCCCAAATCCTGCACACAGAGACGTAGACACGGAGGACGTCTGCCCAGCACCGGTGCCTCATCCCCTGATTCTGAAAATAGCACCAGACTCAGAATTAGGTCAGCAGACCTCTTTCCATTGGACCCAGTCTCAGTAGAAATGTCAGTCAAGCCACACGGCCAAGGGGGCGGGCCCATGAGCCGTGCACATTATATCCTTGGAATCGTATTTGTGAGTTAACAAAACAAAAACATTTGAGTCTCATTTATCCTAACAGGGAAAATCTGAAAGACCATTGATCTGTTTCTGCTTCCTGGATCCCCAGAGCTGCATCCTGAGAAATGTTTCTTCAGCTTTTCCTTCGGTTCCAGGGAGCTGATGTGCTTCCAATAAATGCCTTCTTGCTGACCCAGGGTTGTTTCTGTTGCATGCAACCAGAGAACTCTAGCTAATCCAGGCACTGTGTACGTCAAATGTGCATAGGGAGTTTACCGCGAAGCTCCCTGAGTTTGGATTTGGGGACGTTCACTAGCATAGGCCCCTTGCAGGACACCAGGAAGGGTTTGAACAGTGTGTTCACATGGTCATAGGTTTTAATTACATTGCAAAAGTAAGAGTTTAACTTAAGCCGACCACTGCTTCTTCCCAACTTTGGCTTCCCACATCACATTTCCCCCTGTGTGGGTTGGCGATGGAGTCACCAAAAGCATGTTCAGAGTCCAGCTTAGAGAGAGCTGAGTGGGGGATACATTTAGATTTTCATTAGATTTCCAGTCATTTTCAGAGGCAGTAAAGTTACCGCTAGCCACTCCAGTTTAGAAAACCCTCTGGGGATAATCCTGCTCCCCAGTGTGCTGGCTCATGGGTACCGTGAGCCAAAGGTATGGGACAGAAGCCACACTGTGACATGAGGCCTCCTGCAGCACCAACACTGGAAATAGGCAGATAGGAGAGGAGAAACCAGATCCAAAATATTTGAATCTAGAAGCTGGTCTGTAGGAAATCCTAATCATCAGATATGTAAAGTTGTAAATGAACAGGCTTGTTCATCAATACCTAGTTAGGACAGATGCTCCCTTCTGCTAGGAATATACTTGAGGTACAAAATATACAAATACATTTATATTCTACATTTAGCAAGTTTCATCTGTACCCTTCTGAGATGCACCGTAAGTATGGACCCATTAAATACTCTCCCTCCGCCCATCCTCCACAATAACCAAGAAAATGCCATGAAAGCTATGTCAACCAGTTCAATGAAAATATTTCAAATTGTTTATAAAACCAGCACATTGTACCCCATGATTGCATTTATGTACACAACCATGATTTAATAAAAAATAAAAATAAAAAAGAGTATTATAACATACATGTACATTTTAAAGAATAATAGTAACAACTTTTAAATAAATACCTATGTTCTCCCCAAGCAAATAAAACAACACCAATTTCTTTGAAACTCTATTTCATCCCTCACAGAAATAACTACTGCCTTGAATTTTGTAGTAATACTAATGCCCTTGCATTTTAGTGTGTTCATGTGTGCAATTTTGTTTTATTTGGCTTTCAATTTTATACAAATGGAATCATACTGTGTACATTCTGTGACTTTCTTTTCAATTAAAAAATTTTAATTAACAAAAAAACAAAATATACAAATACACACTATTCACATATTTTTATTTTAGAATAAAAATTTCAAGATTTCTGTGTTTGTAGAGCACACACCAATAGCAAAAGTTCAAATAGCACAGGTTTTATGCATCTTAAGCCAACTGTAATGGAAAAACAAAATGTGATCAACCATGTTACAGTAATGACTAAATTACACTGCTATTTCTCTGTTGAAAATTATATTAACAATAAACCATTATTATATGAAGAGTTGATAAAAGAGTATTTCCTCCCCTTCAAAGAAGGTAGAAAAAAAGTACTGTTAGAATCATATCAGACAATTAATCAATAATTTAATTAATTAATAATGTAATAAATTAAGTAGTAACTAATGAATCAATTAAATAATAATTCAACAATAAATTAATTAAAAATTAACTGATTTTTATAATGTTGTATTTATCAGTTTTTCAAAATTTATTTCGAATTTCTTTTTTTTCTGCTCAGTTTTTTTTTTTTTTTTTTTTTTGTAGAGACAGAGTCTCACTTTGTCACCCTCGGTAGAGTGCCGTGGCGTCACAGCTCACAGCAACCTCCAACTCCTGGGCTTAGGCGATTCTCTTGCCTCAGCCTCCGGAGTAGCTGGGACTACGGGTGCCTGCCACAACTCCTGGCTACTTTTCTGTTTTGCAGTTCGGCTGAGGGCGGGTTTGAACCCGCCACCTTCGGTATATGGGGCCGGCACCCTTCTCAATGAGCCACAGGTGCCGCCCAAAGAATATAGATTTAAGCATCTTTTTTTTTTTTTTGTAGAGACAGAGTCTCACTTTATAGCCCTTGGTAGAGTACAGCAACCTTCAACTCCTGGGCTTAAGCAATTCTCTTGCCTCAGCCTCCGGAGTAGCTGGGACTACAGATGCCTGCCACAACACCCAGCTATTTTTTTTTTTGCAGTTTGGCAGGGGCCGGGTTTGAACCCGCCACCCTCGGTCTATGGGGCTGGCGCCCTACCCACTGAGCCATAGGTGCTGCCCTATTCCGAATTTTTGTTGTGATTTTTCTCATTCTGAATAAATATTCACGTCACTTCTAATTCATATTTCTTTTCTTATAGAAGCTCCCCCCACCACATTGAATAAAGTGACCTAGTCATTTCTTGTCATTACCGAGCCTTCTACGTAATTGTACGCAGTCCTACTCGTGACGTCAGTGCGGCAGGTTTGTTTACACCAGCATCCCCACACACACGTGAGCAATGCATTTGCCATCATTTATGGGCACATTTACAGGGTCACAAAACCTGATCCACCTGTGCAGATGACATTGCACATGGGATGATTGCATATGGGATGACTTGCTGGGACAATGTAAAGGATGATGTGTTCGGTCAGCAAATATTTTATCTGAACCCGACTACAAGCCACACACTGGTGGGTACCAAGGATACAGAATGGCTCCCAACCCTGACAGGACAGCAGAATCTTTGCGGAGCTTTGTAAAAAAATGGATCTTTGGGTCCAAATAAGAGCTGCTGAACCAGACTACCTTGAGATGGAGCCTATGAACAGATATTTTCAACTAATTCCCCACGTGAGTCTCATGTAGACAAACCAGCATCAGTTCTCCAACAATAAAAAAGCACTGGAACCAGATGCCACCCTTGCTGCCTTCAAACTCCTTACAGTCCCATGGGAGAGACAGAGAAGGAAGTCGATCATTAGAGTACTGCTGCGGTCTGAACACTGGGTCCCCTAAAATTTATGTGAGGAGCCCCTCACCCCCAAGGAAATGGTATCACTTGGCAAGGTCTTTTGAGGGGTTATTAGATCATAAGGACAGAGTCCTCCTGGATGGGAGGAGTGGCTCAAAGAGGTTCCTCTTCCCTTCCACCCTGGGAGGGCACCGTGAGAAGACTCCGTCTGTGAACAAGGAAGGGGGCCGTCACCAACCCCGAATCTGCCAGCCCCTTGACCTTGGACATCCAGCAATGCGAGACAAAGTTTTGAGGTTTTTAAGCCTTCGGTTTATGTTAATCTGCCATGGTGGCCTGAATGGAGACAGGTAGCACGTGATAAAGGCTGTGCTAGAGACAGACGCGCTTGAGAAATAGGAAATCTGCCATCTGTGCCACTTAGAGTTGTGGTGACTAACAGGGGTGCCATAAGATTACACTGAAGCTGAATGCCTGGTGACCCTGTAGCCATCGTAACATGATGGCAAATGCGTTGCTCACGGGTGTGTGGTGACACTGGTGTAAACAAACCTACCACAGGGAAGTCTAGCACATACAATCACGTAGAAGGCTTGGTAATGACAAGAAACAACTGTGTCACCGGTTTAGGTATTTACTCTACTCTTCTTTTTATCACTACTTTAGAATATGCTCCTTTTACTTATAAAAAAATAAGTTAACTATAAAATAGCGCCAGGCAGGACCCTTCGGTAACAGCTGCATGCACGTTATTGCCTCCGAAGACCTTCCAGTGGGACGAGAGGTGGAGAAAGAAGACAGTGACACTGGTCACCTGGGCCCCGCGGAGGCCTGGGCGAATGTGTGTGTGTTGTGCCTTCATTCTTAATTTAAAAGTTTATAGAGTAAAAATAAGTCAATACATTTAAAAATAGAAAAAAAGCTTATAGCAGCGATTATTCCCCTGGCGTGCCACAGCGCACTAGGGTGCTGTGAGAGGAGCTCAGGCGTGCCACAAAAATTTCTAGAGATCTTTAATTAAATCATTTCCAAAAGAACTTCAAAGCACAGTAAGCATATTCTTCTTTTTTACTTTTTTTCAGTTTTTGGTCGGGGCTGGGTTTGAACCCGCCACCTCCGGCATATGGGACCAGCGCCCTAGTCATTTGAGCCACAAGCAACACCCTTTTACTTTTTTTTTGATCAACATGGTCAACATAATTTAGGTGTGCCATGCAAGTTTAGCTAGAGGTTCAAGTGTGCCGTGAGACAAAAATGATTGAAAAACACTGGCTTATAGAATAAGGATATAAAGAAAGAAAATGTGTTTCATGTTTTAAGCTAACTGTCATTAGAAGAGTCAAAAAGTTTTTTTAAATTAAAAGGTTTATAAAGTAAAAAACTTACAGTAAACCAAAGTTAATTTTTAATTGAAAAGAATTTTTTTTTTTTGCAGTTTTTGGCCAGGGCTGGATTTGAACCCGCCACCTCCGGCATATGGAGCCAGCACCCTACTCCTTTGAGCCACAGGCACCACCCTGAAAAGAATTTATTTTAATATTCTATTTTTAAATATTCTATATTTATATTTATTTAAAAAATAAATTTTTTTTAGTGTAGCCTAAGTGTACAGAGTTTATAAAGTCTACAGTAGCTCATAGTAGATTCCTGAGCCTTCACCTTCATCACCACTCTCTCACTGCCTCGCCAGAGCACCTGCCAGGCCTGGAAGCTCCGTTCACCGCCAGTGCTCTGTGTGAGCACTTTTTATCTGCGCCATTTTTATCTTTCCTGCCATATTTTCGCTGTGCCTTCTCTACGTTTACACGTGTCTACATACAAACACTTGCCACTGCATTACAGTTGCCTGTAGTGTTCAGCACAGTAACTTGCTGTACAGGTTTGTAGCCCCGGAGCAGGAAGCCCCGCTATCCAGCCTGGGTAAGAAGGAGCCTAGGCAGGGAAGGTTTGGTGAGTACTCTCAGTGATGTTTGCACAAGCATGAAATGGCCTAACAAGGTCCTTCTGAGGACGTGTCTCTCTCATCCCTTGAGCAAGGCATGACTCTACATCTACACTAGACCAGAAGGGTCAGGAAGTCCTCCTCGAGGAAGTGATACTTACTTACTAAGTTGGACCCATTTCTAATTAAATCAATACAATTTGATTTCTTTCTTTTCTCAATGTAAAATTGTTCCTTCACATCCCAAAGCTAAAATAGCTGAGCCTTATCGACTGTCTCCTATGTGCCAGCCCTGCCCAACGTGATAAGCCTGCTGCTGCCTTCGTTTTAACAGAACATGAGACTCAAGCCCAGAGTGGTTGAGTAGCTGGCCCAGCTCACAGGCAGCATGTGGCAGCAGAAGCTCCAGGCCATGGCGATCTTTGTCCAAGTTCGCATTCTCTGCCCCATGATACACACTGCCTTCAGCAGTGTCCAACCTTTTTTTTTCTCTGCCACACTTTGGAAGAAGAAGAGTCATTTTGGACCACACATTAAATAACACAAATGTTAACAAAAGCCGATTAGCAAAAAAGAAAATGTCTGTGCACACTTTTTGTGTTATCTGACACCACAGATCAGCAAAGAAAGTCCTCCCATAATCTGCATGTGGCCCGTGGGCCACAGGTTGGACCCTCTGGCACATTGACGCAAACATGCCCAGCTCTGGGAGCATCGGTGTCAGCTCCTCATGGGGGCCTTGGGGGCTCCTAGGAGCAGAAGGAGTGGGGTCAGTAGGGAGCTTGTTAGAAGGGCAAGACCAAGAGGGACAAGGAGAGGAGACTGTAGATCTACTGGATAAGACTCTACATTTTAAGACGATTCACGGGGGATCTGTGCACACGGTGAGGGGGAGGGGGAGCACAAGGCCCTGGAGAAGAGGTGGCAGGTGAAGAGGGCAGTGCCCTGGGTACAGACACTGAGTTTTATCCCTCATACGGGGTTGAGGATTTAATGGCAACATTCTCCAGCAGCTCATCAGAAAGGAGGGAATTCCCAAAGAGGCAAAAAGGACGTGATTTGCACAGAAACTTCTCACTCACAGGCCCCCCTTCTCCCACTCACTTTGTTTTGAGCCTTTAAACCTGCACTGTCCCCTGTGGTAGCCACTGTCACATGTGGCAACTGAGCCCTTGAATTGCCAGTTCAAACTGAGACATGCTGTAAGTGCAAACTACACAGCCAATTATTATTACAAAAGGACATAATTTTTCATGAGTAATTTTTATATTGACTAGATGTTGAAATGAGAGTATTTGGCATATGTTGAGCTAAATAAAAGTTATTATTACAATTAATTTTGCCTTTTTTTCAAAAAAATGCAGCAATGAGGGAACCTTAAGTCACATGTGTCTGCAGACACCAAGCATGTGTGGCTTGTATGACATTTAAGATTTCTGTTGCATGGCATGAAGCTAGCTCTGGCAGGTGAAAATTTCTCTGCTATTCCCTCAAGTGATTACGAGTGACAGGGGAGTCTCACTTTCAGGAAATCGCGGGATCAGCTTTTCCACTGAGAGTAGATTCAGGTCCTAGCAGGGTGTCTTCCACAGGGCTCGTCTCCAGGGGTCTGAGGCTGTCCCAGAGCTGTTGTCCACGTGCATAAGAGCTTTGGGTCTGGGGCTGACAGGGGAGTCTGTGTGGAGCTTTCTGGGGGAGCAGAGTGGAGAGTTGGGGGATGTAGGAGAAGTTGGCCTTTCCAAGGCCTCCACAGGCCCAGCTCACAGCCAGCATGTGGCAATGGAAGGGTCCAACGCATGAGAAATCTACAGGGAAGGCACATGTGAAGGGCTGTCACTTTGTGTTTGCTCCACAGGCCTTGGAAAGTGAATGTGATGGACTAAATGTTTGTATCCCTCAAAATCCATATGTGGAAATCCTAACCTCCAGCATGATGGTATTAGATGGTGGGGCCTTTGGGAAGTGATTGGAAGTGAGTGGAGCCCTGCTGAAGGGGACGAGTGTCTTTATAGAAGAGACCAGAGAGCTCGCTGTTTCCTAGAGCTAGACCTGTTTCTGCCATGCAGGGATACAGGGAGAAGTTGACCATCTGCAACCCTGACAGAGCCCTCACCAGGATGCAGCCACAGTCCACCTTGACCTCAGATGGCCAGCCTCCGGAGCTGTGAGAAATAACTGTTTCTACGCCACCCAGTCTAGGGCAGTCTGTCACGGCAGACCAAACTGACTCCGACACTTTCCGTATTGCTCATGCCTTGGCCGCTGGAGGGAAAAAACTTAATTTGCTTCCTCGAGTTCTTCTTGGTTCAAGCCATGCTTCGGTGTCTTACCGCTTGCCTTAGATGGACAGAGAATACAGAAACGGAATAAATATTAAATTACGGCCCAGTGAATTATTCACGTGAAGGTTAATAGAGGAAAACAACCTCAGAGTGAGGCATCTTTTCGACACAATTGCCTTTCCAGCACACATGCTGGGATTATAAACAATGTGAACGGAGGGGGGAGAAGGATCGGGCGCTTCCTGGAGGCTGGAGCTGCCGACCATATGGAGTGTCGGAGGCCTGCCAAGGCCAGCTTCATGGTGAAATGACTTTCAGCTGCTCCTTGGAATTGCTGCCTTCGGCTGGCTTCAGCAGCTCAGTTTCTGAGCTGGAGAAGGGAGGGGAGTGATCCCTCAAGGCTGCATTTGAAAAATCCAAAACAAAACCTCACTAAATGTGTTCCAGGCTTTCCTGTCCTAACACACACAGCTGCTTTGTGGAGTTCATCGAAGTCAGCGCTAGAGAACATTTCAAATAGGGAGGGGGCTCCCGTGATTTCTTAGTAAATAAGAAGAGAGTCTGCTTTTTGTGGGGTGTTGATGGATTATAAAGCATTGATTTTATAGAAGAAATATATGATGTTTGCCATTAAGTGGTGAGAATTGGAAGCAGGGGGCCAAAGTAATGGTCCCTACACATGGCCTTCTGTGTCTGCACAGAAATTCCACATAAGCAATGTGAGAAGCTTGCCCTTGAAATAATTAGGGAGTGAGAAGACCCTGGGCTCCAAGGAAAGAAACAGAAATAAAGCCATGACTTTGCAACATAATTTAGTGCTGCGGGTAAAAAAGAAAATCCTTTAAGAATGGAAAGAGGTTTTCGAGGTTTTATATTTTTTGTTAGAAGTATCATCTTGTAGGGAGTAGAAGAGTAAGACTGCCAGCCACGTTTGTGGAGAACACACCCCTCCCCAGACCTGCCTCTCACACTCCTATAGACTTATTCTGATTTTTGCAGCAAGCTTTCCAGATAGGTGCTTTGTGTCAGATCTCTTTCCAAAGACAGTCTCTGTGGTTAAGCAGTAGTAAAGGGAAGAGGGGAGACCAAAGACAGTGAGAAAAGAAGTACAGTAAGATCTTGTGGTTGTAATGGGTCTGGTAGGAAGTGGCGCCAATGCCATAGAAACTCTTGCAGTCTGTGGTAAGGCAGGCTATCCCAGAGCCCATGGGACAGAAAGTCTCACAGACAAAACTAAGATGCTTCAACTGATTTTAAGCACTCAGCTGGTGGGGCGGGGGGAGGGGATGAGCAGGATAAACACTGAGGTTGGGCCGCGAGGAGGGTGGAAATGTCTGCAAACCCACAAGGGGGTTCAGCATTGGTCAGATTGCTCGCTGCACAGAAAGCTAATTACTGAGCAATGAAGATTGCCAGAGAGAAAAGCTAATTTATTACCGATGACTCACCCGGGAGATGGAAGAAATGCCTCAAATCCATCTCCACAACCACCTGAGGACAGGGATGTTTAGAAGGGGTCAGGAAGGTGGCCACACATATTGGGGCAGGTTGTGTTGATAGCAAAGCGTGCAGTGGACCTAATTCAGAAGTCCAGGGCTGGTGATAGATGGCGAGTCTAGGCATTAGTATCCTACAAAGAATCTGTTGTTTTTGTTCAAAAGGTAAAAGCATTAGTTAAACAAAAAGTTTACAACCTTCTAGTCATCGAGTGCTAAAAGCTGGGGGTTTAAAGCATAAGAAAGCTACAGGGAAGGCACCTATGAAGGGCTGTCACTTTGTGTTTGCTCATGGAGCCGATTATGGAGAGACCACACCACCACCAGCGTCCTAGGGGTGCACACATTCTGTTTCCTTCTCTGCCACATCAGCCTTTCTCACTGATGTCCTAAGGTTACAGGGTTACAATGTCATAAAACCAGAGCTGGGGTAGGCCAAGGGGGACCCACAGGTGGAAGACACCAAAGCACACCCTTGCCGTCCAGGAGCCATGCAGGGATGTGCAGTGGCAGCTTTGCCATGATGAGCACCTGTGGGTTTCAGTCATGTTTCTTGGGCAAAAGGCTCATGAGGCCAGAGTGAGTGTCACCAATGGGTGGCCAAGCCAGCACTCTGAACATAAATGCCTCGTACCCACATGTATGTTTTGTGTGTCATGACTATCTGGTGCCTTGGGAACATCAGATTTCTCTTGGTCCCGCCATCTCTTTCTACATTTAATACTGATGTCCTCTATTTTCTAACTTATGCTTATTTAGCACAGCGGTTCTCAGCCTGTGGGAACAGGCTTTGTAACAATGAAAATACATTATGGCCTTAGGAAGGTTGAGAACCACTGATAACATATCTTATGAATTCTAACTGTGTCTCACAAGAGACTTGCTTACTCATTATCCATACTTAACGCATCTCATGAGCTTCACATCTTCTATAGTAGAATAGAACATTCTTCTATAATCATGGAACATGTCACGGTTAGATTAATGCTGACCACTTTCACTGGGATAGATGCTTGCCCAAGTAAGACCTTGTCTATCCTCATTATTGCTGTAACTTCGTCTGGTATATTGTGGGTGCTCTTTAAATTGATGAGTAAGTAATGAATGTCTCTTAAATAGGGAAATTAGGAGAGAATAAATAGGAAGGAAGTTCATAAACCAAAAGTTTCCTCCACTATAAGGACACAGAAAATCTCTGGCAAATCTGGTGAGGCCTCCGAGGCCGGGGAATGTCTCCTCACTGACGGATGCTACCTGAGCAGGACCCACATAGACTCCCACAGACAGGGTACAATTAGTGTGCTGGCTTTTCCTAGAATGGAAATCCAACAAGGGAAACAGGGGAAAAATATGGAAGAAGGAAGTACAGGGCACAGCCATTCAGTTGAGGGGATTTCTGTCCAAGGTTCATCATCAAAAGGTATTGAATTTGTCAATTGCTTGTTCAGCTTCGTATCAGTTGAGGTGATGGATGATATTTGTCCTTCATTTTGTTAATGTGGAATGTTACATTGATTATTTGTCATCTGCTAGTATTTTATTGAGGATTTTTACATCAATATTCATCAAGAATATTGGCTTGTAGTTTTTTTATAGCATCTTCATCTAATTTTGCTATCGGGGTAATGCTGACCCCCTCATAGACTAAATTTGGAAGTGTTTCCTCCTCTTCAAAATTTTTTGGAGAGTTTGAAAAGAATTAGTGTTAATTCTTCTGCCTTTCCTTTTTAGTAATTCATTTTCTTTTGTAGTCAAGGTTTTGCTATGTTACACAGGTTGGCCTCCTGAGTAGCTGGGTTAACAGACACCCACCGCTGTGCCTGACTTTAGTGTTAATTCTACTGAGCTGTTTGGTAGAACTCTCCAAGGAAGCCATCTGTCCTGAGCTTTGCTTTGTTGGAAGGTTTTTATCACTGATTCAATCTGACTAGTTATAGGTCTGTTCAGATTTTTTATTCCTGCATGATTTATATATATTACATTAATAAACATACACACTGTATGTGTGTTAACATTAATATACATAACATTATATGTTTATAACATTAACAAATACAGTAAGGGGTAGACCACTTCGGAGTTCTCTTTCAGAGAATACTATGTGTGTTTGAAAAGAAATGTTTTGAGATAGAGACGAGCCATCAAACAATGTGCTCCGACAGAAAGAGGTTTTCTTTACCGGACTGCTGTATCCTAACGAAACAACCCTTGGCGAGTGGCACTCAGGAAGCTCTTGCTGAATATGGGAACTATGAAATCTGCTTTCTAAGAAGTGTGAGTTCTATTAACTCGAGAATTCTTTATTTTTCTGAGTCTTTGCAATGAGTCTTCATAGGCAAGTGCGGGAGCAGGAAAGAGGCAGCTGGTTGATCCACCTGATGCACGTAACAGCAGGCAGTTAGAACATTCTGAAGTTCTGGAGGTATCTGAGAGAGAGGCGGTGAAGGGGACAACAGGTAGGCATTGGCCTGTGCAGGAGGGGGAGAGGCAAAGGGGAGGGGACCACTCGGGTGGAGAGTGAAGCTGGGACGGGTCTCTGGGGAACACATGCTTCTCAAAGGAATTGCACAAGTAGCTTTGCAGTGAGACAGTGCTCGGACCCTTTCCTCGGTCTCCCCTTCCGAGTGCTTAGCACAGACTGTCGCACTTGCTGACGCTTTGTGTGAGTGGACTCTTCAGGGCTAACTCGGAGTGGCTGGGTTCTTCATCCATTTTGCACAGGGGGACACGGGACAGCAAGGGAGCACCCAGGAGTGGAGAGAGAAGCAAGATGCATGAAGGCGAAGGCAGGAGAGAGACAGAGACCGCCTTCACTGGGGTTAGTTTCCAGGGCTGCTTGGAAGTGCAGGTGGCTCAAAGCGCTGGTGGAGTCTGAGCGACCGCAGTGTCAGGAGCCTGTGGGCCAGGATTTGTGGGGGTTTTTAGCTTTATGACACACTTCCTGGTGTGCGTTATTGGAAGAATATGTCTGTGACTTTTCACACACTGCTCTGAAATCTATAAAAACTGCAGAGCTTGCAAACTTGGAGTTGCGAGGCTACGTTTCTTTTAAACTTCGTATTGAAAATGAACCCGGTCAGCTTTGCGGCTCTTCTGCCCCTTATTCCAATTCTGAATTCTGTCATGCAGCCAATCCAGTGAGGTTTTAGGCTCTCAAGGGACTTTTAAAATTTCATTATCTTTTGATGCGTGCACCTGCAAAATGCATTAAAACTCCGAGGAAACAGCCCTGCCTCCATCGCTCCCTGTTTGCGTAAATGGAAGTGGCGAGTCCGGTTGAATCACTTGAACATTTAAAACCAACCCTACCTTCTGTCTTCCATCTCCTTAGTAGTAAGAAAGGGCATGCTAATTTTGATAAGGCTTTGCATAATTCCCTTTAAAAAAAAAAAAAAAAAACCTTCGATGAAGTTAAAAGTGGTTAAAGAGCAAATATTTTCGGATATGGAAACAAACAGCCAGGACAAGAGAGTCGCTGCTTGCTGGCCTCCTAAGCACACTGGCCACGTCTCCATTTATTTTCTCTCTCCTGGGGGCCATTGGTCTTCTTAACCTTTCAGGACATTTGGAATCTTGAAACTCTAAGAAAGAAATAGAACAAATTAACTTCATGACTACTTCTAAACACCTGGAGAGAGCCTTCAGAAGGCATTGATGTGGCGCCACTCTCACTCTTTTATTTCTGTAAGGTTTTCCTTTTATTATTTGTTTCAATTTTTTTCCTGACACATATGATTCATGGTCACATCCAAAAAAGCCAGAAAAGATAGAAAAAGGCTCCTTGATTTTTAAATCTCATGATCTAATTGATCTTTTGATGAAAGACGCTGAGCAGTCTTTCCACATACAAGGCTCAAACAATTAGTCGATTCCAATGTTCTCAGATGTCTTCTGGGAACGGGACCCACTGGAAAAAGTTAATTTTTCATTCTTTCTTTCTCTCTCTCTAATAAAATAGAAGTTTTGTAAAATAATACTCGTCCGTCTTATGTATAATATGCTCAGATAC
Source organism: Perodicticus potto (assembly GCA_963574655.1). Classification (NCBI taxonomy): domain Eukaryota; kingdom Metazoa; phylum Chordata; class Mammalia; order Primates; family Lorisidae; genus Perodicticus; species Perodicticus potto. The sequence continues at coordinate 9,371 of CAUYRH010053949.1, read as the reverse complement.
ATCAAATTCCATTCTTTTACTTTAAAAAACTTCCTACTTCCTTTCTCATCTTAAATATTTTCTTAAATATAATTCATACTTCCTGGCCTTGCCCAGTAAAGGAATAGAAATAATGACCCAACAGCAATAAGTACTCCAAGTGCCCAGATGTGTTCTGTAACTACTATCTTCTGCTAGAAGAAACCAGGATCTGGGGAAATATAAAACGTAGGCCAAAAATATATTGTCCCAACAGAAAGGAAAGAAGGTGCCAATGACCACTGGAGTCAGGTCACAGTGACCCAGGAGTGATGTAAAGAGGTTCCCACACACCAACGATAGGACAACTGAAGCAGCAATAAAGGTAACAACTGAAGGACTAAGACACAGAAAACGTAATAAGCTCTGTGGGTTTACAGTGGTGCCAAGTGAAACCCCTGGTCAGTCCTCTTAACTGATCACTGTTAAGCTGGGTGAGTGGTTCCTGGGATGCAGTAGAGGTTTATTACAGTGATCTCTCAGTCTTTGTGAGTTCTGAAATCTGTCATAATAAAAAGTTTAAAAAAAAAAAAACAGCTGAAGTCAATGTCACTTGGACAAAGACTGATCGACAAACAGCATGAAAAGGGTCACAGTGGACCCGTGCTCGGGAATGACTGAGGCGGCTGGGAACGGCAGTGATAGGGGCTGTGCTCAGGCTATTGTCAGGGCCCTAGGACCAAGCCTGCAGGAGAGAGCAGCACTGCAGTCATCTGAAAATGGAGTCTGCAAAAGCAGCGAAACCACAGAAAGAGGACGGAGACGCCCCACGTGAAGCGAAGCTCAGGAAGGATGAGAAGAGGCAGCTTCAGCTGCAGGAGAAGGGGGCCAGCCAGGGAGATGCCAAAGCATCCACAAACACACTTCCAGCCAAAGGAAAGGTCTCAACACCCACCCAGCTCAAAGAAGCTCAGTTGGAAACGTTTGCCAGGGCCACTCGCTGGACACCAGATGTCACGGGCACCAAGCACACACATCCTTTTCCTGTCCCGGACTGTCTGGCCTTCTTTGCCTCCTTTATCTCGAGGGCCCAGGGCAACCTGGAGAGAGGGGTGGGCAGGTGACCCTCATCGGGCAGAGCTGAGCAAGAGCCGTTTCCACTGTCACACGTGCGTAGATGGAGTGATCACAGAGGTCACAGACCATTCTTATATTGAAAACAAGCAGATGCATCACGAGGCCTGAGAAAGGCACAATTCCTCAGAACAAGTCTGAATGGTGAGTAGGGGAGGGCAGAACTCACAAGTTCTGCCTCTATAACCTGTTATCTTCTGCGGTTTGGTGCCTGCACTGCGTTCTAGCTGAGCAGTCCTGCTCATGACCAGTGGACCAAGGTAGAGAAAATTTATTCACCAGATATCCCCGTAGGGAGAGCTTTGCATTTACTTGAAAGAAATACTTGGATAACTTGGCAGAGGTGGAGAGGGAGGCTTCCAAGGGCATAGTCAGACAACCAGGATGACTCTAAGCTCCTGGGGGAGGCAGAAAAAAAGGAGCCAGAACAGGAGAGGGAGAGAGATTCGTATCGTGCAGAGACCTCCTACCCCGCAAATCTTCAGGTTACCAGAAACTCACTGGCGTGAGCAGATATTCCCTGCTAGGAATCAGGAGAGGTCAGACCTCGGCAAGTCTGTGTGATCTGATTTACAAATTAGAGAAGACACCTCCTCAGGGGAAGCAAATTACGAACTGGTGTGCCCTCTGGGTGGACCCACCTAAAACACCCCTTCCTCTCACTCTCCTCAGAGAGCTGATTTGGACTGGATTGAGCTGTCACCGCCCAGAGTCCAACCTGGTTCTATGTCTAGGTGAACAGCTGGCTTGGAGCTCAGCCCAGGTTGATGGGACAAAAAACAGCCAAACAGCAAAGAAAGCTATTAAAGTATAAGGCCCCAGGAAGACTTTACAGGCCGTAGAATTGGGATTTCAGGCAACATTATATAAATCTTGCCAGTCAACTCGGTCATTCACATGTCAACTTCTGTCTCCTCTCCCCGTGGTTTGTCTACTCTTGCCAAATTGTAAGTAACTCCAGGAATAAAAATCGTAGTACTGTCCACATCGATCATCATTCACCATTCCTAGAAATTGGGTAAAAGAAACTAATTAAAATGAGCTGACAAGGTGCGTGGCCAGCCTTGGCCTGTTACTGGACTGCCCCGACCTCCCTGTGGCTGAGTCTTGGTTCGTCTCTGCCAGGCGGCAGCTCCAGCTCCAAGGGGCTTGTGTCCAGGGAACCCCTCCTGCAGCTGCCCCTGCACACTCCACACTTTGTTTAAAGGAGAACCATATGGAGGTCCCCCAAAAGAAAAACAAGGTGTGTAGGCAAAGAAAATAAACATGGAGGAGACGAAAGCAGCAAGTTAAGGGAAGGAGCTGGGTTTGAGCTGCTGGTGGGAAAAGGCCGGCAGCTCCTGGGCAGAACAGTTGCCTGAAAGGCAAATGGGGAAGAAACCTGCTCACGGGATCTGTGTTGGGTCAAATCAAGGGTGTTCTGTTGAGCTGCCAGCCTGGGCCCTCCTCAGTGGGCAGACAGTGGGCAACAGTGGCTTCCTTGTTTCTACTCTCTAGTGCCTGAGTGCAAGGGGAGACGCGCGGAGGGGGCCTGAAAGGGGATGTCACAGGAGGGTGGCCGGAATTGTGGGGAGAGAACTCAAGAGGTGCCTTGATCGTGAGTGTGAGGCTGGACAGGGAGGGCAGAGCAAAGATGGCTAAAGCCTTGGGTCTCTAGGGGAGGTGCTCTGGGCTGCACTTCTGTGAGTAAGCTGAGGAGAGACCTCCGATGGGCCCAGCCCCACCCTTGAGACCCTTCACATGTACAGAGATCACAGGGAATGTTTCAGTTGATAGCAGGAACTAGTACAAGGGTCGTGGTGTTTAGATGCTGAGAACGTTGGAGGGATGAAGTTTGAGGGAGAGATAGGTGAGGGTATAGTCTCTCAAGGTCAGGAGCTTCTAGACTGTTCTCTGGGGTTTCTGCTCCTCCCTCTCTCCAGTCATGAGGTGCCGTGGGGGTTCAGTCATGGCAAGCTGTGGTCGGCACAGATGAGGGGCGGTGAGTGGCGCTTTGATGGGAATCGCCAACTCAGGTGTTGAAGCAACAGAGATGTTTATAAACTCACACAAGAAGACTGTGGTAGGGCTATGCCGGGGGGTTACTTAATTCAGTGGCTCAAAGACTTCCTCCAGGAGCCCCCTCCTCCCGTATTTCAGCTCTCCCTACAGCAGTGTGAGGCCTCGTCCTCAGCCCAGGTCCCCTACTCCTTACAAGATGGCCCCGGGATTTTCAGCAGCTGTATCCAGACTAGACGGCACCCAGAAGCAGAAGGGAGATCTTATTCCCCAGGCTTATTTTTAAGTGCAAGAAAATCATTCCCAAAATGTTCCCAGGAGACTTCACATCCTATTGACCCAAGTTGTATGACATGTTCCAGCTCAAGCCAGCCATTGGCAAGGGGAATGATGAGCTTTAACCAGAGATCAGAATGCTTTTTACTCTTTTAAATGGTTGGGGGGGGAGGGGATCAAAAGGAAAATAACAGTTCATGTCGAAAGACATGTTTAAAATATATGAAATTCAAATTTCAGTGTCCACAAATAAATGAAGTTTTATTGGAACACACTCTCTTTTATTTACGTGTTATCTATGGTCTGTCTTACACAACAGCAAAGTTGAGCAGTTGCAGTAGAGATGTGGCTGTGAAGCCTAAATACTTGCCATTTGGCCCTTTCCAAAGAAAGGTTTTTGACTTCTGCCTTAGACCACTGAGACACCCCCTCGTGGCCGGAGCTGGGGCTAGACCCTTTGAATCCATTCGGAGAAGGGAGGACAACAAAACAAAATGGGGCTTCTTTGGAAAGGAAACACGGGGCCTGAAACAGACTCCCTCTGCAGTTCAGAAACTGGCCCAAAGGTAGGAATGTCCCAAAGTCAGGCCAATTCGATTTCTTCGAACCTGTAAACAAGGAAGGTAAGCCGTCCTTTCTCTGGTGCACTGACTATCGAGTGTGAGCCCGAGAGTTGCTGAAGGCCAAGTGCCCTGCACAGCTGAGGTGGAGTTTAAGGGAACAAGCGCTAGAGAGGAAGAGAGAGTGTGCTGGTAGAGTTCGTGTCTCTGCTTCCCGTCTTGCCTGAGTTCTCATCACCCAGAGACTCGGGAATTGAGCCAGTACAGTCTCCGCATCAACCGTGCAAATTTAGTGTAAGGACAATGGTTCACTTTTAGACAGTTGAGACCAAACTACTTGAAGAATTTACTATCACTCTCGGAAGACAGGACTTTACTCTCCCCAAAAGAACTAATGTCAGAAAGCAAATGACAAGGATGAAGGGACAAGCTGAGACAGCAAGTGCCACAAGATTCCAGAGTAGAGAGATGACCAGGGGTTGCTACAAAGACAAGGTACAGAGGGACGTGAACTTGACAGAGATCTCAGGGTAAGGTTGGAATGGGCAGAGAGGAAAAACACAGGTATGTCATAGCTTCAGAATGTCCTGGGCAGAGCCAGAGGTTAAAATTTACAAAGCAGTTTCAGAGTAGACCAGTCTAACCAATCTGTGACCTGCAGGTCAGTCGTGGGACACTGGCAGCCACATGGGCCACTGAAAGTCGCCGTGCAGGTCTTACACACTGTCCTTTCTAGACATTGTGATGGTTTCTCCAGATGCTGCCGTAGCTTCACTTTTGTGTCTGGAATACGTAGTAAAATTCTGAATTATCCTCTCCTCCATGTATACTAGTAACCAGAGGCCTGTGCTCCTTAGAAAAGTACTATTGGTAGACCGCAGATTTTTTTAAATGTCCTTCCTAAATTAATATATCAGACACTGAGTCAGAATGGCCAGGCTCAGCCGAGCATTACTGAACTGAAAGATCAGGAAAGCCTCCTGCACTCCAAGCCTGCCTTCTGACACTTTGGAAGAAGAGGAAGAAGCCGTCGGTCTCCTAGTAATTATCACCACCTGATCTCTAGGCAGTGCTCCCCTTAATAACAGCACCCACGGGAGAGGGGGATGAGGAGGGAACAGCCGTACCTGTTCAGGATGTCTGCCTGGTGACTGTCACTTCTGTGGACCCCTCTGCAAGGTCACAGACTAGCCCTGGCAAAATTGGGAATTGGCCAGAATTTGTTTTAGAGGCCCTTTTATCTCCCTTTAGTGATGGGTTAGCTTTTCTCTGAAGCACCCTCTTCATTTTCCCCCTTCTCCCGGCTCCTGGAGGCTCCTCGGCACACCTGACTGCCCAGCTCTCACCCTGCGCGGTTGTATGAAACAGCTCCTGGTGAGAATCCTCTGCACTGTGCCGACACCGCCAGCTTCGCTGCCTCTCCCCGCGGCAGTCCCCTAAGCCAGCCCTCCCGGCTAGGCTGCCTCAGCTGCCAGAAGTGTAAACCTGATGCTATGACCACCCCCCACACACACAGATTAAAAACCCTTGGTGGACCCTACATGGTCTGATGGACAAGTGCAGGCCCCTTGGCATGACCTGGCACAGTGTTTCTCACAGCGTGGGCTCCGGACCAGGAGCAGCATCACTGAACAACATGGGAGATGTCAAATCTAGGCCCCCATCTGACCCTGACTCAGTCAGAGGCCCTTGAGGTGGGGTCCAGCAATGCACATCTAACAAGCTTCCAGGTGACTCCGGTATAAGAGCAAGTGTGAGAACCGATGATATGGGTGGTCCCTGTCCGCTGACCCAGGTTCATTGCTCACTTCTGCCCAGTATGCACCCAGGGTTTAGCCCAAAGATGGCAAAGAGATTTCACCGAATCTTCCCAAGCTATTCAGGCTTCAGCACCCAGCTGACGGGACACGTGGAGCATAACAAGGCCCCCATCTCAGTTACGGGAAGAAAGCTCTCTGTGACTGATTAGCGGTGTGTGAGGGATGGGGCTGTGGCGGCACCCTCTCAGGGGCTTTCCATTCTAATTCCAGCCACAGATTTGTCCATCCCCCAAATCACCAAGGCTTTGTGTGAAATGGACTTGTCCAGATGCCACCGTGGCAGGAAGGTGTGTATGTGGAGAATGTTAATTTAGCCCTAAGGAACCAATCCCTAGTAGGGAATTTGCGGGTGTGGGTCCCAGGGGGGGACTTGCAGGGAGGGGCCCTCTCCAGAGAAGCTGCCTCTGCTCCTTTGCCTGCATGGATATAAGTGATGGGGGGAGCTTGGCCTCAGGGGAGAAAGGAGACACCTGTAGTGGGGCAAAGCAACTTGTCATGTCACCTGTGGCTGGAGACAGATACTTTGGCGAGGCCCCTGCTCCTGGGACCCCCGTGTCCTGAGGGGGAATTTGAGTGCGACACTTAATTTTTCCAAACCAAGAGGCAGAGGGCAGGGAGGCCAGACGGGGAGGCGCTAAAGGCAGAGTGGAGCCAGCACAGCTGGAAGCGATTAGGCCCAGCCTCCAAGGCAGCAGACAGGTAACAGCCTGGAATTGATGGAGCTGCAGAAAGAAACCTTTGCCCCAGAAGTATTTGGCAAACCCCCTCTGGTATATTTTGACTCAGTATCTGACATGGCTGTGGAGGTTTCCACGTGAAAAATGAAAACTGCTTAGCAAATTTCTTTGCACTCTGGACTGGGGGCTCTTTCTGTTTGTTTCACATGTGCGGAGGGGCAGGATGCTCCCTGCAGACCTACCTGAGGCAAAAATACGGAGTTTACCATGTCCTGCTAACCTTTTTTTTCCCTAAAGAGTTTCAGTGTCTTGCTTGAGACATTCAGCTCCATTTTTCCTTAAAATGATTCCTCTGGGTACACTGTGGTTCCTTGCCTCCTCTTGTCCCCTGCGCCCAGCGTTGTCCCAGGTCAGGCCAAGCAACTAAGTGGTAGCAACTAAGCCTCTCTTCGCATCCTGCCTGGAAAACTCTGAACTTCCTCTTTCTTCCTTTACATTCCAAATCTAACTCTTTAAATTTATTTTTCTTTTTTCCCCCCACAAGAAGATTCAAAAGAGACAAATTTGACTCTGTATCTTACTGTTTTTTTGAGGAAATTTACTTACTAAACGAAGAGAGCTTAGTCCCTCTCTGTAATGGGGGAAAAGTGCCCCAAGATTTATGTACAATGATTCTTACATGAAAGAGTCCAGCAAAGCCCGAAATGATTCCCATGTCAGAATGCGCAAAGGAAGAATGCCAACAAAATGGGCTTGCATTTCATCTTAGATATATCATCCATGCAGCTCTCCAGGAAAAAGAATGAACCGAAATGCAGAGGCATTTTTTTAGAAACACGACTTGATGTACTATTTCCTTTGAATGGAGTGTGCTTTGCAGAAATACAATCTGCATGCTATTATCCCTAATTTTCTAAGTCCTTGCTGAGTTATATCAGGCCTGCCACCCTTGCTGTTAAATGTCAGTTAAGACCTAATTAATTTAACTGCTCTGACAAGTTTAAATTAGCTCCCACAGAGACTGTAATTTGCCTGGAGTTCTTACCTACTACAGATCAGCAATTCCCAACTGATAGTGCTAAAGGCACATTTTAAAAATAAAGTTTATTGGCTTTGTTTTTTGTAAATGTAGCCAAGCAGTATATGTTCATTGTAGAAAAGTCAAAAACTAAAGTCAAAAAAGAGGATTTTCTCTTTAATCACATGATTTTATCAGACAGTTTAACCACTGTAAACGCCTTGGTATAAGTCTTTGCCCTGTTTTGTCGATGTTATGAGAGCTAATTCGTCAAAACTATCAATGAGCATTTCTCTTTTGCATTTTCAGGTTCATGAATCAAAATAGGATTTTGCAGACAGTAAGTTTGAAAGCCAAGTTTTGTCCAGAGTGGGAAGATTCTCTAGAGCTATCAAGAACTAGCCTGCAACCTCAGATTACGGGGTTCTTTCCACAAGAGTAGAGCAGCTGTTTCTTTTTCCTATGGTGACTAGACTATTAGGCTTGCTACTGAGGGGAGGGGAGAGATGGAGGATAAAGAGGAAAAAGTCCAAAGTTCACGTTCATGAGCATATAAATTATGGAGCGAGAGAGGGAGAAAAAGGCAAGACTAGAATGTGTAGGGCTCAGTTTTCCTCCTCCGAACTGAGCTATATGTCTGACGGGATGAGAGGGACCCGAGGAAGAAGACTAGCCTCAGGCATGCATCTTGGCTGCTTGACTAAAGAGGGCTGTGCCTCCCCTAACTGCAGTCAGGGCTTTGTAGCTGCCGTTAGAAAACTGCCTCTGTAACCAATGGGCTCGACTTTATAGTAGTTTCAAGAACAAAGAAGTCCTCTCCTACAATAATCTGAGGTGATTTTTGAGACTGGCAGGCAGTGCCTCATTCAGGGACTCAGATTCTTTTCCTTGTAGTTGTTCTGCTACAGGGCCTAGGGCGTAAAAGAGAGGCTGGAGGAAGTACAGCCAGTGTCCAGAGACTCAGACCCAAGAGTGGGGAATGAGAACCTGTCTCACATTTTATTGGCCAGACTTTGGTCACGTGACCAAATCTAACCATAGAGAATGCTGGGAAATGTAATGTAATGCTATGTATATCTTGGCAGCCATATTTGCCCAGAGATAACTCTATTACTATGGAACAAAAACAGAATGGATTTTGGTTGCCCACCAGCAATCTCCTCCACACCTTGCATGCCAGATAGGGCCCTGTGTGCACTTGTAAGAGTCTTTGAATGCAGCAATGTGTTTGCGAGCCATGGGCTTCCTTCAGGCATCATGAGTAGGTGTGAAGTGCCCTTACCTTTGCAGTGGAGGCTACAGATGGTTCACCCAGACCCAGGGAGGTCTGCAGAGCCAATGAGAGGTGAGATGAGACTAGCCCAGCCAAAGCACACCACTGTTCATGACCATGTGCAAGAAAGACCAGAGCACAGATTACACCAGCTGCCAATGTCAACTGCAAAGGCCAGCGAGGTGGCCAGCTCCAAGGCTGACAAGGGATACCACAAAAGCAGAGGAGTCAGAAGACATGTCATATCCCCGAGGATCCATCACTTCACTGCCTTAAGGTCACAGTAAGCATACTTCATACCCAAATAGATATTTTAGGGATTAGAAATGCACAGAGCGAATACCTGAAAAATAGGTAATCAATGCACAAGAACTATATCACCTAAATAATCTGCCCAGTATATAAGAATTGGTCAAATGAGGCTAAATTTATTTAATCTTCATTTCTACCCATCAGGGAAGGAAGATTGTGTGGAAATTCAGATCAAGTTATTAGTTAATAAAGAAGCTACTTTTTTTCCTGCCTATCAGTATTATCAGAAAAATTTGTATCACCCCAAAACTTACATGTAAAAGTGTCGTGGGGCCATTAGACACTTGCAAGCTGGGTGGGCATGCAAACTAATACATTCCTTTTGAAAGGATGTTTGGAGAATAC
>CAUYRH010053945.1:0-19365 GCA_963574655.1 Perodicticus potto | reverse complement strand
CCTGTAGTTCCAGCTACTCAGGAGACTGAGACAAGAGGATCACTTGAGCCCAAGAGTTTGAGGTTGCTGTGAGCTATGACCACACGACACTCTTCCCAGGTAAGAAAGTGAGACTCAATCTCAACAAACCAAAAATTATTCAGAGATAGACTCAATGTTTTCAGAGATAGATATCATGTTTGTTTTGTTATAGAATATAAAGGAGAAGGAGATGTCAAAGATGATTCCCCAGGGAAGAGAGATTTCATGAGTGATAGAAAAGATCAACAAAGTCATTACCATAATGAGGTCAAGTTAGAGAATAAATAAGTAATGTCTTCTGAATAGGGAAATTAGGAGGCCACTGGGGCTTTGGGGCTTTGTTTCCAACAATCCACCCACCTCTGATTCATATGTTCCTTGATGTTGTACCTTGTGTACTCTTGACCCTCTTGGAAGAATTATAACTTGAGACTGATTCTTGCTCTGACTTTTCTTGAAACCACCTCTCTCCAACTAGAATTTCTTCGCAGTGACTTCTATTCCCTTAGATGTATCCTAGGTGACAGACTTGACAACAGTTGCTTAACTGGTTCGTATTAGTGGGATCATATATGTTTCTCCCAGGAATACTGGTATTTTAAAGAGTGACCTTAGGGATAATCATTTAACCTAAAGAAATGAATCTCTAATAGTGGAAGTTTTTGGTTACATGGCATAGGGGGAAGAAGCTTGTAGAGAAGATATTTAACTCTTTTACAAAAGGAGAAATAGGCTCAGCACCTGTGGCTCAAGCGGCTAAGGCGCCAACCACATACACCTGAGCTGGCGGGTTCGAATCCAGCCTGGGCCCACCAAACAACAATGACGGTTGCAACCAAAAGAAGAAACAAAAACTCTGAATGTAGTGGATGTGCCTAAAGTCATACTAAGAAAGAAATGAGATCATTTGCTGTTCTTTCATCCCAGACCATTGCTGTTTCACTCTCCCTAGTTTCTTTGTCCCTGATATAACCCACACTATCCAGCACTGCCTATCTACCAAGCCCCAGCACTAACCCTTTGGGTCATTGATATGGTTTTACTTTGGACTCCCGGCTTCATCTGCTTGGCTGTGTCTTCTATGGCCGCTTCCATGGGGTGGGTTACCATAGTCAGACTTCAGCCTCTTCTCAAGCCTGCTCTGACTTGTTGCCAGGAAACTAATTTGAAGATGAATTTCAAAATGTGATAATCACCTATGAAAACAAATGGGGTAAAGATGGAAAAATGACAGTTGACATGTGTTTACTCCTGTCTGAGATTCTTGTTTTAGGTGACAAAAAGTACATGTAATGTTAAGTAGACTGTCAGATTGTGGATAGGAACATTAACTTTAAAAGGATCTTACAGTAACAAAAAAGATAATTAGGATTTGGCAAAGCGGCCAAAGGGTGGGAAGGGAAATATGTAACAGCAGATAATATGGTTAAACATGGGCCTATACCTCAGTATCTAGAGCGCCAGCCACATACACTGAAGCTAGCGGGTTCAAACCCAGGCTGGGCCTGCCAAACAACAATGATAACTACAACAACAACAACAACAAAAATAGCCGGGCGTTGTGGCCGGTACTTGTAGTCCCAGATACTTGACAGGCTGAGGCAAGAGAATTGCTTAAGCCCAAGAGTTGGAGGTTACTGTGAACTGTGACACCATGGTACTCTACCAAGGATGACAAAGTAGGACTCTGTCTCAAAACAAACAAAAACAAAACAAAACATATATATGGATATAATGGGGAGGGCTGGCTTTTTAAAGGCAAATTTTGCAACCAGGTATGGTGGCTCATGCTGTAATCTCAGCACTTTAGGAGGCCAATGCAGGAGGATAGCATGAGGCCAGGTGTTTGAGACTAGCTGGGGCAACATAGCAAGACCCTGTCTCTACAAAAAGTGAAAGAAAAAAAAAATGGCCGAGCATTCCTAAAGCCTTTAGTACTAGCTACTCAGAAGGGTGGTGTACGAAGATCATTTGAGCCCAGGGATTCTAGGAAACAGTGAGCCATGATCATGCTACTACACTCTAGCTTGAGTGACAGAGCTTTAAACATAATAACAAGAGCAGCTACTGTGTGCTAAGCAGTTTCCATGCATCATATCTCATTTCAGTCTCACAAAACCTGTAAGGGAGGTACTATTATTATCTCCACTTTACAGGTGAGATAATGGAGGCTTACAGAGGTAAATTAACTCATGTAGTTAATAAAGTGTGGATCTGGGAATGGCCCATAAGCCAAACTTGTCTCCAGAGACCATGCTTTAACATTTACTATAGGCCAGGCACTGTTCTCAGAATTTTACATATATTGCACCGTTTAAGCTTCATGACAGGGCTATGAGATACCTACTATGATTATCCTAAATTTATGGATGAGGAAACACAGCCATATGAAAGTTAAAAACCTTGCCTGTTTAATAAGTGGCTAAGTCAGTGCTCTTATCCACTATCCCATAAACACAAGCCCACACTACCTAAGACTAAAGAAAAATTCCAAAACAAAGAAATGGTACAAGACATAAGATGAGGAGTGGATCAATGAGAGGCCAGACATAAGTCACAACTAACAGGGGAAGATGGTCTTGATTTAGCCTCTTTTAATCATGGCATGAGCTCTATTACCCAGCTTTAGGATGGATCCTGACAGCACCTTTTGAAGAAGGTGACTGATTTAGATGGTTTACTAATGTCAGCTATCGGGCCATAAATAAAGTTTAATTTATGGCTTTGTCCATACTCTTGAAACAAAATGGCAGTGCTGAGAGTTCAGGAAACATTAGTCCTGTAAGTCTCTATATCAGATCAGACGAATAAATTCACAAACTCATCCTAGAAAAAGTGCTACATACCTCATTGCTGAATAGCACTACAGTCACCTTCCAAGTTCTCCCCTTGGCCATCTGGTGACCATAGTGATATTCAGCAGTGAGATATGTAGCACTTTTTCTAGGATGAATTCGCAAAGTTAATTGTCTGACCGCATATGCTATAGGTCTAATCACTTTTCCCATCTCACCTATGACTGACTGCCTTTCACATTCTGGTCTAGTCCAGACAGACTTTTTGCTGTCCTTTGAATAATACAAGTTCATACTTATCTATTTGCCCAATGCCTAGGAACATGGCATATAGTTGGCACTTAACAAATGTTCGTTAATGATGAGAGGTTCTTGATATAAATGGGAGAGATGGGATGCTGGGCACAGGTAGAGGAATTTATCTTAGGTAGGAATGTTAGTGCTTTTATCATAACATAAGGAAAGCAGGGTAATAACACCCAAATTAGCAAACAGTTTAATAGGGCTTACTATGTGCCAGGCTCTGTTCTAACATTCAATTTTACAACCCTATTAATTAGGTATTACTATTATCCCTGCTTCATAAAAAGTAAAAAGCACAGAAAGCCTATGTAATTTGACAAAATTCCCCCAGTTAGTAAGTGGTAGAGCTGGCTCTTAACTAAAAGGACTCACACAGGTGTAGATTGGCTTTTATGTTTATAATCAGGAAAAGGAGAGCATTTATGTCTAATGGCTTCAATTTGCTCTGTGATCTGTGCAGAGAGAGGGAGGAGGATGGGGTCCAGAGGTAGAGATATGAGGAGAATGGAGAAATTTGGAGTAGTCTGTGGAGAGTGGGAAATGGAATTGACCAAAGACATGTAGGGGGCATGACAATTAAGTTCGTGAACTCATCCTAGAAGAAGTGCTACATACCTCATTGCTGGAAGTGACTACAGTCACCTTCAAAGTACTCCCTTGGGAAGCTATGCACCAATTCCAGCCCCTAGTCCCCCCTTCAAAGCAATTTTGGAACTCTTCTTGAATGACCATCAGAGCTATCGTCATATAGCACACAAACACTCGTAACAACAATAATAAATGCCACTCAGCAAGACACCGCCTCATATCAACATGAACACAGCTGTGAGACACTGATTACCAAGGTTATGTAACCACACCGAGTTGTTTGTATAGTGTTGCCAACATAAATACATGGCGGCAAGCTCAAGAAGTTGATTGTCAGACTCCCATATTAGTATTGCACGTGGTGTTGAGAACATGTATGAAATTGGCAATCATGCGTGCACATGGTCCCAGTCTTCCCCTTGTGTAACTTTTTCTAGCAGTTACTAGTCATTGTGCTGCAGGGATGGTGAAAGTGGACAATAGTGTTCATCCAGACTTTGCCCAATGGATAAAATGAAATGACAGAGAGACAGGAGAGTTTAGGGTATTGACAAGAGTTATTAAAAGGATAATAAAGGTATCTAAAATGGATAAAAAGTACGGTAAAGAAAAATTAGTTGATGGATTGGAAGAAAGTGAAGAAGTTGATGTACTAGAGATCTAAGTGAAGTCACTACTTTGTAGCAAAAGTACTTGAACAAGCAGAAAATGGAAAGAGAAGAGTTAGTGATATGAAAAGTGAAACCGATTCGGGTGTCTTCAGGATGGGTGATTAAAATGGGGCTCAGGGAGAGGAAAGGCCAATGGAAATGAGGAGGTCAAAGAACTAAGAAACCAGGAATTTTAAAGCGATATCTGTATTGATATTGATGTCACCAAGAATGATGACAGGGCTTAGGGTGGAGAGGATGATGCCAAGGTCTGATAAATGAAGGAATCATTGACAGCTATAGAAAGAGGGGCAGAGGCTGGTATAGTCAGGACAAGCGAGCCAAAGGGGCTCAAGAGTAAAGAGGACTAGAAATGGCAATGAAAAGCAAGGATGACACCTAGCCAACTTCCTGGCCCCCAGGTACTCAAGGTGTGATCATTAGCCGCCCCTTAAGAGTGCTGTAGGAGAAGCAGTGTCCCATTCCATGATGTTATTTCAGTTCCTATATACCAACCTTGTTCTTCTCTCCCCTGAGTATTTTCATATATTTATCAGAGTGTGTGTGCATGGGATGTGTATATGCATACGTGCACACATGCCCATTAGCATATTAAACAAGACTAAGTCAATCACTGATTATTTTTCAGAAAAATTCTAGTTCAGGTGATAGGCTCTCACCTTGCTAAGAAAGGGTCTTGTCGGATGCTGCACAACAGCTCCTACTGAAACTGGAGCAGGTTTAGGTGGAGAAAGTTTTCAAAAATATTCCCCTCTAAAAGGGGAGGAGGTTCTACAGCCTGGAGGTTCTACAGCTCTCCTGTTCCAGCCTGGAGAGGGAGGCTGGATGACTGGGAGCTGAAGTGGGCCTGCTGTGTGTGTTTCACACAAAGTAGTGCCTTGAGGGACCAATCAGTGGCAACCTTTACTGCAACTGCTTCAAATGAGTTCTTGGAGAGGTAAATGCCTGAGAAGCTGGAGTACTCCTGGGTTAGTGGTGGGAAATGAAATCCTCTATGTTTGGAAAGACCATCATGATTCCTTTGCAGTGTGATGGGTGAGAGAGTGGGGAGAGAGAAAGAAAAAAACTTCACTAACTCACTTTCCATTTTAAGCAACAAATTTAGTTTACTTCACGTTGAGGCTTGAATACTGATCTCATCTCCTTCAATCTAGTCTTCATTTGGACTTTCATGACTTAATTAGTTCTGGAGATTTGGTGGTAAACTTGCCTGGGAAACTGAGGGAAGAGTCGCTATGCTAAACCCAGGACAAGCAGGGAGCCAGGACACTGTGTGGCTGTTAGGTCTTTTATCTATCCTCGGGATTTTCTCCTCTAAGGGATTTTGGGTTGAACTCAGAAGCAGGATATTTTTACCCATTTTGAAACAGATGGCATCAAAAGAGCCCTGTCAAACTATAAAAGCACTGTTTATTTTTAATTATCAATAATGCTCATCAGAAGCCAGACGAAGTGGCTCACGCCTGTAATCCCAGCACTCTGGGAGGCCAATAGGGGCAGATTGCCTGAGCTCAGGATTTCGAGACCAGCCTGAACAAAGCAAGACCCCCATCTGTACTAAAAATAGAAAAACTAGCCAGGTGTTATGGTGGGTACCTATAGTCCCAGCTACTCAGGAGGCTGAGACAAGAGGATCACTTGAGCCCAAGAGGATTTTCTTTGTTTTTTATTTTTTTGAGACAGAGTCTCACTAAGTTGCCCTCGGTAGAGTGCCATGGGAGCCCAAGAGTTTGAGGTTTCTGTGAGCTATGACACCATAGCATTCTACCCAGGGCGATTGAGACTCTTTCTGAAATAATAATAATAATAATAATAATAATAATAATAATAATAATATAATACCCATAAGAGACATACTTGACCCTTGAGCCAGCCTAAGTTGTAGCCCATGCTGAGATACTGTCACTATAGGGTTTATTACTCGGCAGTGTGGAGTAAAGATTAAGGCAGGTTAACCTAGGGCTTATCCTGGATACAAGTCCTGTCTCTACCACTTACCAGCCATGTGACCTCAGGAAGAATATATGTTCTCTCTAAGCTACAGTTTCTTCTTCTGTAACATTGGAATGATAAGTTTTATGGATGTATATTAGTTAGCAATAGTACCTTAGTAAATGTTTAATCAATATCAGCTGTTATTAATAATTTATTCCATAGTTTTTTAGATTTTTATGAGCATATTAATTTAATCATCTGTAGAGACCACAAAGTTTTTTTTATAAGACTGTTAGAATTGGGTTATCCTCTACTCCTGTTTTTAAATCACAATGAAGAAATGTACTGATGTTAAATGAGAAGGGACACAAAGAAAGGGGCTTTAATGAAGGTGGGAGGGAAACCTAGCCTGCTGAACCAAGAAGTTGGGAGGGCCCATAAGAATGTGGATATGTTGGCAGGATCTCATCTTTAGTACACAAGGCAAAGGTACATTTCAAAATAATTAAGAGTATATTATAAATGTCTTAACAAAAATAAGTAAGTGAGATGGTGGTTATGTTAGTTTGATTTAAGCATTCCACATTGCTTATCAAATAATCATATTGTACCCCATAAATGTATATTGTTATGCTTTAATAAAAATTAAGTAACAAAAAAAAAGAATGTGGTTATGATGTAACCTAGGTAACCAATGACCAATGGAAAGAGACAATCAATGACCAATAGAAAAGGGCAATACTGCCTGGAGGTAGAGAGGCCAATGAAAGACTTGGAACCAATTTCAAATTGAGAGAGTATTTATACCCCTGCACGCCTTTGCTTCTCCATCTCTCTCACCACCTCTTCATGAGAAGGACCTACTCAATTCTCTTTGGAAGTGCTCTAAACTTTCTCTTTGATACACTAAAACTTGTGCAAGTTACTTTGTTCTCTATTCACGCTGCCTGTGCTGCTCTAGTTTTATTTCCAGTTTCCATTCATTATTATTTTCAATTACCGCCGTGCTTCAGTTGAACTATCTAGCTCAGCCGAGTAATCAAACCAGCTCAACTGGGTTTGGGGACCTGGGTTCGGCGAACTGGGACCTTTGACCCCCAACCTGAAATATGTGTATTAGTAAGAGTTACTAATTACTAACTCTTTTTAGTAAGAGTCCTATAGGAACTCTTCAGTCTGGAACTAAACATAAAGGATCATGTCACAATTCACCTGTTTTCCCCATAATGTTATCTAATAGATATCTGATATGATCCCATTTATGTAATTAGAGAGCCTACAAAAAACCAAGGGTGCCAATCTTCTAGATTTTCTAATGGAAAACTGCATTTTATTATCAAACAGTTTAATATGTCCCTAAAAGTAAACTATAGCTTTGAAGGACCACTAGGAGAATTGGAGAAGGAGATTATTCAGATAGGACATGAATTCCCACTCTGTTCAGAATGATCAGTGGCCCTTCTTGAGGTGAGCACATGCAATAACTATGGGACTCTTGGATAAATGTGGAGCAAATGAAAGATGTGCCTGACCCCCACCTTATCTCTGCCTCATCTGTGATTCTATTTTACATGTCACTTAGTCATTAAGAAACCAAAACCAAAAAGCTCATAATAGTTTTTTGTTGAGACTGTATCAGAATGATTGAGTGAGAAAGGGAGTATCAAAATATCACCTTCCGCAGTCCAGTACCATCACTGAGTCGAGGGCCAGAGGATATAATCAGCTAAATGATGAGGTCGGTCTTCAGTCCTCTTCCACTTTCCTTCTCTCACTTTTCTCCTTGATGCCTAATGTCTATTCAGGGCCTTCATTCCTCAGGTTTTCCCTGGCCCTCCCCTGTGGTGCTCCATCTGTGTTGCCCTCACTAAAAGTGCCTCATAGCCCACCTTTGTCCTTCATGCCCCCTCCCCAATCAGGTCTGTCCTGTACCTGGCTGATAGGATACAGCATGGCCCATGCTGTGTTGGTAGCTGATCATTTGGAAATGTTATTTTTTATTTTTAAAAGGAGATGACCACATTATAGAAGTTGAGGAATGCAAGAAGTAAAGGGAATGCTGAAAGCAGATGATGGATGACGTTAGCCTGCTCTGAGGGCACAGGGAGAGTCTGCCTGGGACAGACACATTTTGAGCAGAAATCTGAAAGATGAGTAGGGGTGATTTGGATGAAGAGGAATAAGGAAGGGCATTCCAGGCAGGGGGCTTGATCAAAGGCCCAGGGACAGGAAGAAGCTTTATGCTAATAAGGAACTCAAAGAGGGCCAGTGTGAATGGAACATATAAATGAGGCTAGGGAAGTAGGCAGGGGCCAAATGATTTGGGCCTTATAGGCCATGGTAAGGATTTTGGACTTTATCCTAAAAAAGTTTTGACAAGCCATTAAAAGATTTTGAGCGGTACAGTAATCTGATCAGGTTTGTGTTTTGAATGGAGGACTACACCTTTCTTGGATTCAGCCAAAGTTGAGTCTATTTTACTTGACCTGATTTAGTTTTCTTCCCATTTGCATGTGGTTCTTCTCTCCAAAGGCAATACAGAGATGTTATATTAATTAAGGGCAATCCAAGAAATAGCTGTTTGATTCTGAAAATGTGCCTCTTTAAATCTCCTGTGTTTTCCTGTTGGAGCCAGCTTACCCTTTTAAAATCACTATCCTTAGAGGAAGTGGCACACCAAGTGAGTCTTTTGAATCAGATCATAAAGGCACCTAGATCAAGCCCTCATACTATGGACTAGGTGACAGCTTGTAAATCACTAAAATGCTCGCAAGTGTTTCTCAGCTTGAGCAGGTGGCCATTGGATTGCCACCTAAATCCAATGCCCAAAACACTCCTCGTCAATACTATTGCTTTTGGCTTTGGGGCTGAATAACACATCACTATTGGTAATGGAATGATTTACTGTTCTTTAGGGTGGTTGCATTTCATGGAAGCAGGCTAAATGGAATTAATTGTGGGCTAATTAAAGTGCTCCCTGCTTCTCTCTCAAGTTCCCCCATGGGCATTGGCTGCAGTGAGTTGTACAAATCTCAGAAAACTGTAAATTATGACTTAGCTTAAAGAAAAATGAATTGCTTTGCTAATACTTATTGAACACTTAAAACAGATGTTTAAATCTCTACAAGTTTTAGATAATTAAAATTATAAATCTGTGCTCTTTGAACAGGAACATGAGTAGGGATCAGAGGTATAAATAGTACCATGCTGAGGTGATTCATCTTGTGGCTTCAGGTTTATTACTGTAACTAGGGCTGGCCCTGAGAAAAATAGCAAAGCGGAGAAATTTGTTTTTGTTGTCTCTGTTGTTTTTGTTGCTCCCACTATTCCAGACCTCCTGAGCTGCCCTCTGTCTGCCCAGTACCTCCTACCATCCAATGCTAGTTCTTCCCTGTGACATTAAAGGTTTCTCTGAATTTCATTCCCTGAAATCTTTGCTGGATGTTAGAGTAATGGAGCTGCAGTAACAGTAAAACTCCCCAATCTCAGTGGCTTGACAGAGTGGTTGATTTTTCATGAATATAAAGCCGAACTGGGTGCTTCTGATAAGCTGCCCCTGCCCTGCATCCACCTCTAGGGACTCATGCTGCTTTCATCTCGTGCCTCTATCATCTTCAATGTGTCTATCCCGAGGTTGCCATGATCATCTGCATCAAGCTGGCAAAAGAAGAAAGGACTTGGAGGATCACGTGTATGGGGCCCTCATGAGCCAGGACTGAAAGTATATGTGCTTATACTCTATGGCCACACCTGATGGCAAAGGAGGCTGGGGAAATATACTTTAGCTGTGCATCTAGATGGTGAGGAAATGGGATTGATGGAAAGCTAATCGCCTTCTGCCACTCTTGGTGACTAAAGAAAATCTGCTACAGAAGTTTTCAGTAAGGGGTTAGTGGCTTGCCCACTCCTTTGATATTTTGATTTCAAATGGGGCTGTCTGGGGAAAAAAAGGTATATTGTTGGAAAACTAGTTGGCGTGGTGAATGAAGGATCACTTTTATTTCATCCTTTTACTTACATGTCAAGTGTCATCTGTTCAAATGTCTCCAAACAGTTGATATGACACATGATGGAATGAATACATTTGATGTCATACAGAGAGCTCTCTTTCTTGGTCTTCCTTGCTGTCTTGATCTTTTGTGCGTGTTCTCTCTGTCTTTGTGTCACACACACACATAGGACGACGACGACGACGACGATGACGACGATGATGATGATTGCAAAATTAATGAGTGGCTTTTCTTGGGATATTTTCCCCTTCAATTCAATCGAGATTTCTGCTGAGGATTGCTGTGATCATGATTCCAGTATTGTTTACTACTGAAGCAGTTGTTAGAATGTTCTCTCAACAGGTTATTAATCTTTTCTAATAAGCAATTGGTGGCTTAAGTTGTTTTCAAAGCTGAGAGTCTTCTAACATTTTACATTCACTAAGCAATTTGAAAATAGAATAAGTAATCTAGTGAAATTACATTTTTACAGGATGAGTGGGGATCAAGGACATTTGAAAAATGTAAACCGACAATCTATCTGGAGGATTTTACATCAGAATTTGTACTATTTTTCTTGGGCAATAATGGGAAATTAATAAATATTTCTGTTCCTTTGTTTTTATCAATTTATTAGGATACTGAAAACCTTAATAAAAATAAAATACACTCAGAAGTTTTATTCAAGTCTTTATTCTTAACCAGTCAGTTGGTTTCACTTAAATTACATTTATTTCACTACCCAGAAACTGGCTCTGAGCTTTAAACTATCCTTGCTGTGGGCTAAGAACAGTTTTTGTCCTATACCAATGTCATAATGTACAGATGCAGTGATGACTATTACCAAGGCACTTTAGGATTAAAAGAAGTTCTTAAAGCAATTGGAGACACATTTTTAGGAGCAAAATTGTAATAATTCCATTGTTGAGTTGGTGAAATTTTAAGAGCTTGACTCACTGGAGTTGTTAAGGATGATTTCAAAGCTGTTGCCCTTCTTTGATAAAGTAGGTTTTATAACTTCCCAATTAAAAGCCTTCATGGCATGTCAGTTCCATTCTCTTATCTGGCTTTTTCCCCCTTTCCACATGTTAAAATTCCAGGCTATGAGAAGTTTCATCCTATAGTGCTAAATCTGGTTTCAGTGCTCCTGATGATCTACTTTCTTTGAATCTCCAGGTTAAGCCTATTCTAGACACACGTGATAGCAGTGAAATCTTTTTCCCTTTCACCTCATCCCTCCCCACAAACTCAACTCCACTCCCCACTTCACCCCTCAACCAGTATCTAAAACTTAATTTTTTTCAGATAGTAATATCTCTCCCAGCATCTTGCACCAGCAGGAACTTTGTAGTATTAATTTTCTAATTCCTGTGCACAGATTACTGTAGCCTCCGCCTTCATGAAGCTTGTGTTCATTGACAGCATAATGACTACATAGACCCACTGAAAATGACTCCTTAGAATTTTTACATGTAGTCTGGGCAGAGCGGCTCATGCCTATAATCCTAGCACTCTGAAAGGCCGAGGCAGATGGATTGCTTGAGCTCAGGAGTTCAAGACCAGCCCGAGCATGAGTGAGACCCCATCTCTAAAACTAACCGGGCCTTGTGGCAGGTGCCTGTAGTCCCAGCTACTGGGGAGGCTGAGGCAAGAGGATCGCTGGAG
This sequence comes from Perodicticus potto, assembly GCA_963574655.1. NCBI lineage: Eukaryota > Metazoa > Chordata > Mammalia > Primates > Lorisidae > Perodicticus > Perodicticus potto. The sequence continues at coordinate 7,398 of CAUYRH010053945.1, read as the reverse complement.
CCCAAACAGTTTGAGGTTGCTGTGAGCTATGATGCGAGAGTGGCACTCTATCTAGGGGACAAACTGAGACCTTGTCTCGAAACAAAAGAAAAAAAAAAAGAATTTTTCAATGTAAACCCCCCACCAGTGATAACAGTGTTGTGTCTTTTAGTAATTATAGTGTAGTCATTATGTGGGCTCTGGGGTTGAACAAGTCTGTGTTCACATACAGATCAGCTAGTTCCTAGGTGTGTGACTTTGGGCAAGTTATTTAATTTCTTTGAGCCTCAATTTCCTCTTTTGTAAAAATCGACAATGGCCCCTGCCTCATGGGTCATTGTATGGATGAAATTACATAACAGATAATTAGATAATATGAGTTAGATAATGCAAAGTAGTACAGTGCCTGGCACAAAATAAACCCATCATAAATGTAAACTACTGTTACTGCAGATGACACTTGAGAAATCCCTAATCACACTTGCCCCCGACCAGGGGACTAAGAAATTGAAGAGATTTGCCCATGTCAAAGAGTTAAACATTCTTTCCTTCCCCTTACCCCTCACCTCCAGTTCAGACAAGTTCACAGAACAAATGGCATATTGCCTCATAGCAAGCATAATTCAATGATTTTAGAATGAGGAGGGTCTAGTAGGGATCATCTGTGGAAACAGCCAAGTGTCCTGGTGAAAAAGGAATTGATTGATTTTCTCCTTCTAAGAAGCTGAAGGACCAGCTGGATGCCAGGAACCCAGTCTCAGAGCTTGATTTGGGACTTACAAGGTTTTGTTTCCAAAGTGACAAGATATGGCAGTTTGTACATATTGAGTACTAAAAATTAAAACGAAAGAAGCTGAAGCTCATATTTTGAGCACAAAAGGTGAAAATGGAATCAGAAACAGGAGATGAAAGCAGAGGATCAGAACCAGGCAGAATTTGTTTAGAACAGAGGAGCAAGAGAACAGGAACAAAAATAGAGGCAAGGTGAGGGAACGAATTGAACACTGGAAATAGGGCCAGAGTACCTATGGTTTGTTTTTTTTATTCTTTCCTTTTTCTTTTTAACCCTCTGCAGGAAGTTATGGTTGATTTGTATGAGCTCATGGCCACACAGTGCATGGGTTAGTGACCTGGTCTAACCGTTTGGTTGCACACAGCATTTGCTCGGTTTTACCACAACTCTCGTCCCTATAAAGACACTTGGTTTTCTTCATAGTCCTGGCAAAGATTCTATTTTCAAAAAAGGACAAGGGGATAGTTGAAGGACAAGTATGGCTTTGTCAATGACATCAAAATCTCACAGGTTATGGATGTCCTCCAACTTTCCAACTTCCTAGTTTCTTTTTCTTTCCTTTTCTTTTTTTGTTTTTTTGAGACAGGGTCCTGCTTTGTCACCTGGACTAGAGTGCAATGGCATCATCATAGCTCACTAAGCTTACTACAATCTCAAACTCCTGGGCTCAAGCAATCCTTTTGCCTTACTTTCCCAAGTACCAGGAACTACAGGAGTGTGCCATTATACCTGGCTCATTTTTTAAAGAGAGAGAGGGTCTAGCTATGTTGCCCAGGCTGGTTTTGAACTCCTGGCCTCAAGCGATCCTCCCTCCCTAGCTTCTCAATGTACTAGGATTGCATGTATGAGCCACCACACCCAGCCCAACTCCCTAGATTATATCAATGTCCAGCATTGGATCTATAATTTTGTGAATTATTTTCAAATTATATATACATTCTTTTCTTCAAAGGAACAAAGTCTTCAAGCTTAATAATCATGGTCCAAAATAGTCTTTCCTTCTGCTTATTCTCTTCATCTTTTTTCTGAATGTGATTGGCATTGGTGGTGGTTGGGGAGGGGAGAAAACTTCCAGTAGTGACAGGAAGAAATGACCCGGTTCTTATTCCCTCTAACTCAGCCTTTCATGATTTTCTGGGCACTCATCATGTCCCCATATCTTTATCTTTCCAGTTTGAAAAGTCCTCTTTATCTAGTGCATTTTATTTGGCAGCTACTTATTCCACTGATCAATCTACAATCAACCTCCAATACATTTTGAGCTTCTATTATGTGGCCAGTGTGACACTAAACACTGTGGGGGAAATAACACATGTGGAAGGAAAAAACATCATCACCTCAGCCTACAGAAATCCTAAGTTTTTTTGGTGATTACTTGGAGATGGAAAAAATCTAGAGAAAAGTTGTAAATCTTGTAATCAGGGGTAGAGATCACAAGCCTTCTAGGTCAGTGATCTCATACATTGATGTGCTTTGGAATCCCCTGAGATTCCTTAATTCTTGAATTCCAGAGAGCATAATCATGCAGGTTGAAGGTGGTGCCTGAGAATATGTCCTTTATCATGCTTTCTAAATGATTCTGCTGCTGGGGGACTCTCTAAAACATGCTTTGGAAAGTGGTAGGCTAAAGTATCTATGACATGGGGAGGCATTCAAGGGCTAGAGTGACTAGGACAGGTCTTATCAGTGCCTGGAAAGGTAGAAAGACCTTGCAGAAGAGGAGGTGGGAGGAGATTCAGGGAAGGAGTACTAGTGGTGGAGATGAGAGAGGGACGCATTGCAGAGACTGGCTAGTTATTCACCAAATCTGTTTTCTTTTCCTCCTAGGCACGCAGACTACATTTTCTAGCCTCCATACAGTAATCACATGGCCATTTGAAATGTGAATAGAAGTTGTGTCACTTTCAGGCCTGTCCCATAAAACCCTCCCATGTAATCCTCAGTTTCTCTTTTCCTGTCTATTGGCTAGACGCTGATGCTCAGGGTGAACCTTGGAATCATCATGGTGAAGCTGACAGAATTTCCACCAACATAGGTGCCCAAATGACTGTGACTCCCCCTTACTGAAAGGAACATCCGTATTGAACTTCACCTGAGTAAGACTTCTTTTGTGATACACTACTGAAGTTTCAGGGGTTTTCTGAGAGCTTCTGGAATAACCTTATCATTGAGGGGACCATGCTGATCCAAACAGAATTTCTGGGGCAGTCATCATTATCCTTGTTCAGACTTTTTCAAGCTCGCCACTACTCAAAATTAATGCATGGGCACTAGACGTATATGCAGTCTTCCAGGTAAATTCCCTCATGAGTCATATCAACATTTTCAAGATTTTTTGTGCCTGTTTCTATGTGACCTTAAATGATCAGGCTCCTAGCTGGGCATTCCTTTACTTCTAAATCCCTTTGCCAAGAAGTAAAGGAACTGAAAATAAAGTTTCACTGCAACAGGGGAGTTCAATTACTCTGGACCCTTTTAAGCCTTCTTGGATAAGGAAAAGGTAGCTGAAAGCACATTAGCATGCCTTGGGAAGGACTTAATTCATTTTCCACCCACATCCTGCCTTTCCTCTGTTCCACACCTGCCTAACGGCTCCTGGGAAGTAGGTTGGCTGGCTGCAATTAAACTCAAGCGCCTCCTCAAGCACTTGGTAGAAAAACAGCTTTGGCATAATGATGCTTCTGCTCCTACTCTACAGAAGGAAGTAAAGAAAACTGAAAAGACAATAGCAATTGACTGAAAAACTTGTGAAGGTCTTACCATTTGAATTACCATAATTAGTTAGTCACTGACTTGTTTTTGGCAATGACTGTCTTGTGTGTATTTTTCACAAAATATGTTGCTTTAATATTTATTAATCATTTTTTTACTACGAAACAGGGACCTTTCAGTGGGTCATGTGTCACCTGGCTTTGTGCAGTTCATAGAGCATCTTTCTTGGCAGCACCTTCTAGCATTTTGCATCTCCTTTTCCAGGATGGATGCAGCAGCAGAACTGCTAACCTGCAGAAGGCTTATGATCTGGACCTATACTGTCATTGGATGCTGTTGAATGTGTGATCTGAAGGCCACTGTCCTACCTCAGAGTTTTCGCCTAACCTGAAGTATCTCTCCCTGGCCTGACAAGGTACCTGGTATTTCGATTATTGGAATAACTATTTTGGGACCACAGAATTATCTCCAGAAAGATTCCAGTAAAAATGTGATGAATTACAAGGGCTAGAGTAACCACTAACATACATGAACTTGTTAGCATTGCATAAAAAAAAGGATCCAAATAGAATGGCATTCAGGGTGGGAAAAGAGCAAATGGGGCATTGTTTGCTTCAATGGAATGTGTTGGTAGAGGGGAAAGGATTCTTCAGAATGTTTAGTACCAAGTGAAACCCCTGGAGACTTGGAGAAAGTACGTCTTGGAGCCCCTCTCCAGGAGCCTTAGAAAGGGTACATTCTATGAAAACTAGATAAGATGGAGAGGCAGAGGAATTAAAGAAAGGAATGGAATTTAGAAAGGCACAAAAAAGAATGAAGAACAGAGAAGGAATGAGAAACTTAAAATGGAAGAGCAAGATTCTGAAAACTGGGATGTCGAGAGATTAAGCCACTTCCTGGGTGAGAAACACTGGAGGTGGAAAGATAGGCCAAGCCACATAACTGCGAGAATAAAGGCACATATTTCCTGCCTCAATCACCCAGTTCTCCTTTGACCCATACATTCTGCAAATAATGTTATTCATTGATTATCTTCTTTCTATCTGTGTTGAGTGGGCTGAAGCCATCCTGTAGCTAGCCAGATTGCCACTAAAGCTCATACCATGAGTTTCACAGAGCAGGACATGGCAATGCCTAGATACGTAATTCAGATGCATCAAGTGCATTCTTTCAATGAATATCTAAGACTGTAACCACTATCACATGTAGTCAGAGATAAACATACATTCCCTGACTAATACCTGTCAATCACCATGACATTTCTGACATGTCTCTTCTTTCCAGTTCCTTCTGTTATCTCACAGCTACCATTGTTAAGGAGTACTGGCAACTCACAATGTTTACTAAGCATAGCAAATAAACTGTGTTTCATTTTCAGTCCTCAGGCCTAATTATTGTGTTATTACTGTTGTTGAGATATATATACATATCTATACACAAGTATATATGTTATTTTTATTTTTATTTATTTTTATTATTATTAAATCATAGCTGTGTACATTAGTGCAATCAAGGGGTACAATGTGCTGGTTTCATATACAATCTGAACTATTTTCATCAAACTGATTAACATAGCCCTCATGGCATTTTCCTAGTTATTGTATGAAGACATTTGTATTCTGCATTTAGTAAGTTTTGCCTGCATCCTTCTAAGATGCACCATAGGTGTGGCTGCACCAATTACCCTCCCTCCACCCCAACCTTGCCCCTCCCCTCCCTTGCCCCTTTCCCCATATTCTTGTGCTAAAGTTGGGATATAGCCTGCATATGAAAGCTATAAATTAGGTTCATAGTAGGGCTGAGTACATTGGATACTTTTTCTTCCATTCTTCAGACACTTTGCTAAGAAGCATATGTTCCAGCTCCATCCATGTAAACGTGAAAGAGGTAAAGTCTCCATCTTTCTTTAAGGCTGCATAATATTCCATGGTATACACATACTACAATTTATTAATCCATTCGTGGGTCAATGGGCACTTGGGCTTCTTCCATGACTTAGCAATTATGAATTGGGCTGCAATGAACATTCTGGTACAGATGTCTTTGTTATAATGTGATTGTGGTCTTCTGGGTATATACCTAGTAAAGGAATTATAGGATTGTATATGTTATTTTTAATAAAAAAGAATAATATTACTATCAGAAGATGATGCCAATGTAATGCTGTTCATTACTGATGCATAGTAGGCATGATGTGTAGGATACTATCATTTGTAGTAGACATGTTTTCCCAGTTTAGAGATAAGCAGAAAAGTGCCCGAAAGTTTCCTGGTTTTTGGAGGTTGGAGACAGCTTAAGCAGTCAAGAACCCTGAAGACCTGTGTTTTGTCTTCACCTTAAGATTTACTTTTTTCTTCTATTATAGTCTTTGAGTACTTTATTGACTCTTTGCCTTTGGCTCCACTCAAGCAATTGAAATTTTGCACCTGAATTAGCACAAGAGTTATATCTGCAGTTTATCCTCCCTATTTTTTTGCCAGGGTAAAAAACGTTCTTGCCTGTCAGGGAATATAAGCAATATGCTCCTGTGTGAATACTTATTACTTGCTTGTTGGAAAAAGGTTACAGAAATTCCCCTTTGGGAAAAATGACATGAAGACTTTCTCTTCCCACCTAGTAAATTTCTTGCAGATCTGCCTCTCTGGGTAGTGGAGCTGCAATTCTCTTTGGACGTTCACTCGGCATAAATGCACCAGGGAGGCAAATTCCCATTGTAGTAATATATTGCAAATATTTCCCCCTGAAATGAATATCAAATGTTTTCCTATTGCATAGGAGTGTTTGAAGCAGTGTTAAGCATCGGAATTTGATTTGAACAGTCCTGGTCTCTCAGTTCACTCTGGGCCACCTTCATGTTTCTGGGGACAATCGACATTCTTGTTGGACTCCAAGCCTGTGTTATGGGAAGCTTTAACTGAGTTGTGATGTTCTGGGGAACAGGATTTGAGCTGTGATCTGTCTAAAACTGAGTATTATTACCTTGCCTGTGAGATTACCTTGCCTAGGGATTCAGATGTCAGGCAGACACAGCATCTGAGCAGAAGCACTGACATCCATGTCATGAGGGGTGATTTTCCAGCTGGAAGCCAGGTTGGCACCTGCTCACCATTGCCTGAAAGAGCTGAGCCATGAACTGCTGCCCTAGCGATCATCAACTCAGAGGCTTTCCCCAGTTCAGCATTCACTAGAGAGTTATTGCTAGGTCACCAGCATTGCCTCTTTATTGTATTTTGCTATGTTGCTCGCAGCTGACGTCATTGTGAGCTGCTAGCCCTTTCATGTAGATTTATTGATATGGACAGAACAACCAGTGGAGTGTTCACCAGTGAACAAAGCCCTTCAATAGTGGACACCCTGAGCTAAGCTGACCTGAACCAAGGACCCTAAGTGATCTCTTTAATATAGAAAATGCCTTGACAGAATCAAATCAACAGTGGAAATATTAGAGCCTTGGACCCTGACAATAATAATCGTAGCTAGCAGTTACTGAGCACTTACTGTGTGCCAGACCTTGGTAAAAGCAAATAGGCATTATTCATGTAATCCTCACCACAATACAGTGAGATGGCTCTATTATTTTCCCCAATTTGTAGATGAGAAATCCAATGCACAGAGAGGTAAAGTCAAGTCAACTTGAACTTGCTCAAGTTCAAATGCCTAGTAAAATGGTAGTGCTGATTTTGGAAGTCTGGCTCTGACGTCAGAACTCTTAACCAGTACAAGGTGCTGCTGTCACCAAGGAAAGTAAGCCTGGTTTTCTTTCTTTTTTTTTTTTGAGACAGAGCCTCAAGCTATCACCCTGGATAGAGTGCAGTGGCATCACAGCTCACAGCAACCTCCAATTCCTGGGCTCAAGCGAGTCTCTTGCCTCTGCCTCCCAAGTAGCTGGGACTACAGGCACCCGCCACAATGCC